>JALPQI010004429.1:0-71677 GCA_025490895.1 Thaumatotibia leucotreta | reverse complement strand
GCTACTCCAATTCCAAGAACGCCACTAAGGAGTACTCGATAACTTTATTCACATGCCACACGACTCCCAAGGGGAGTTATTCACTATACAATTAACGCCGGCTGGCATGCAGGGATAGACTTTGTTTTTGTCCTGGCACCGCAAATAGTATAGTGATAAACTCCCCCACGTCATCGGCATGTGAACAAAATTACCGATAACTCCCCAGTGGCGCTCTTGGCATTGAATGTGTTAACCTTTTGAACGCCAACGACTGATATATTGGCACCGCAGGTTCAACACCAAAGACCGATATATAAGTCTTGGACCACAGAACAATATAAACCTACACGTACGTGCGTAAATTTTAATTTTTGTTTTGACGTTTTGTTGACGTGGCGTCAAAAAGCTTAAATTACAATAATTTGAAGATTGATAACAGATATATAGGTCTCCACTTACCAGGTACTTAGGCTATGGTTAGATCCAGACTTCCTAGGTAAGCTCTCTGAAAACATGACGCCCGTAGTGAATAAAAACGAGATTTTAAGCGTTTAGGTAGGTATATTTTAATGGCAAGTCTAAAATAACTAGCGCCGTATCTAACCTTGGTGTCGTCTAACTTAGCTAGGATGTATTTCTTGGAAGGATAATTAACCTTTTGGACGCTAACGACTGATATACTGGCACCGCAGGTTCAACGCCAAAGACTAATATATAAGTCAAGATCCACAGAGCAATATAGGTAAACCACCACGCATGTGCGATGTACGAAAAGAATTTGAACTTTAGTTCAAATTCTTTTCTGACATTTTGTTGACGTGGCGTCTCAGTGACATCTTTTGTATTTGACGTGGCTTCGAAAAGGTTAATTAAACATATGTTTTTTCTGTTTACATTTTCCCAGTAACGTCTGATTTTTTTTCATAAGCTTCAGTGTGAAAGTCCTGAAAGTTAATTAATAACACTTGGGTCACTTAGCATCAATCGGATATTTCCGTAAAAATACGACGGGAAACGAATCATCATCATGTCATCTATAAAGTTTAAACTAAATCTCCCGTGTCATTTGACATACGGTTTTTGATGAGAGCAGATGCTGATTTTTAACAGACTTCAAAAAAGGAGGTTCTCAATTCGATTGATTTTTTTTGTTGTATGTATGTTACCCGATATCTCCGAGAATCGTGTCCGATTTTAATTTTTTTTTTGTGATCGGATCTGTATATCCCTGTGTATAGCACCAAGTTGGGGGTCTGATGATGGAATCTTGGAGAAATCGAGGGATCTCTTCAAATGTTATAGTTACATGTATGTCGCTTTTAGTAATTTTCGTTCATTTACAAGAATTTGCATTTAGAAAGTAGGATTTGAGGAACCAATGATGGAAACAAATCCGGGATCTTGGGGTAATAGGTTGATGTCGGTTTTTTATTTTTGATGCATATAATATTATATGAATCCGTAGTAGTGACATCTACATAACGTCGTTATACTTACGATCTACATATTCTACAGTCATCAATTCAGTGAAATGTCTCCATTCACTAGAAATACATGTATTTTTTAAAATCATATGAGTGTTTGAAATAAAACAAACTGTTAGTATTAAGAGTATTTATTGAATATATTTAATTGAAATATAGCAGCACTATTATCAATATAATAAGAAATTGTAAAAATTCTATCCGTACAACTAACACTGTCCAGGCAAATAATAATTACAATATTTCAGTTGCAGAGACAAATTTAAAATGTTAATAATATCACTAACCTATCAGAATTTTATTCGATGCCTCGAATGGACGGACATTTTAGGCTCATCAATTGATATAAAATAGTTTTAAATGTTTAATACACTTACAGTCTTTCGGTTAATTCGTTTTACTACTTCATTAGAAAAGGCATTCGTAAAAATATACTACACATTGACAAAATTATTATACATTATAATGAGTAACACTATGCCATAACGATAAGTAGTTCTTCAAATTATTTATGTTAAATCAGGACTCGTAGCACAAGTGTGGTCAACGTTTCAGAGTGAGCGAGGTAGACTGTCCAACACTGTTTAAATAATATGGTTAGACAGTGACAGGATAGACAAATTCGCCCGCGAGAAATGTGTCGAGTCAATTTTGTGCTAGGAGTATAGTGCTAGTATGGCCATTGTTACATTTTTAAAATAATAATACACCTACCTACATACATACATATTATAAATATCAACACGTAGCAATCTTAAAAATATACATAATAAACTTAAAATAACGTGATTTGGTCCAAAAATTCATGCAATTAAGTATCGTATTTGAGCACTATAATTAAATAATGTAAATAGATCAAAATATCATCTACATAGCATTATTATCTGTAACTAAACTATACACAATTGTAGTCCAAAAGTGCTAAAACACAACTATATCCAATCTGTTACAGATATAAGCATTTGAATCATAAAATCATCAAAAGCTTCAACATTTGCACCAAATTTAATGAATTGTCAAAGAAATTAATTCCTATAACACATTCATGTCATGGAACATAGTGCCCTTACTTTAAAAACAGTCCATTCAGTGGTCATATAATCACAGTGATTCATATTGATAACACCTAAATACCTACTAACTACGAGTGTATCGTTCACTGCCAATTATGAATAAAGATTGAGATTTTGTGTACTCCAACTTATATTGTAAAGACTTAACCCCATGTATAACGAAAAATTATTAAATAATTTAATTTCTGACTCCAGAGGTCGCACTGCTACTGTTTATTAGTTATAATTTTGTTTTACGACTAAATAAGTAGAAGAGAAACAGAAGAGTGAAGAATGTTTTAGATAAAAAAATTTTTGTTCAAAGGGTTTTACTGAGTCTGTTCAGAGAGTGAAAACACGTGAAATATAAAGGTGTGCCATTCTGGCACATGCCTCTCTTCCTGTATAGATAAATAATAAATTATTTGAAGCTAACGGTGCTAACGGCATATACAATGAGTTTCTAGATTTTAACCTCAGAAATAATTTGGAGATTCTCAATAATTATAATTGCCATTCATGTGTGTCATTTCATCACCCCACTCCCCCGTTGGAATGGGTTCAGCGTAACAGCAACTTTTCTTTAACAAGAAGGTGACATGAGATTGTCTTACCACACAAACGTAAAACATTAGTATAGCCTGCATCAAATTCACGAACACGTGTGCGTACAGTAATCCATTGAAGTTGAGCCAAGAGAGCAGTAGAAATAACCATGCTATGGACATTATTAGGAACATTTGCAGAAACAGGTCGAAACTGTAACAAAATGGTAAAAATTAGTACATGACATCCTATTTTGCAGTGTAGTTAAGTACGCCAGTTTTATTAACGAAAAAAAAAGATCTCCAGCAAAAATATAATTTCAAAGAGCACACGTTCGACGCCGGTGACACAGCATGTGTGACCAACAAAATCTGACTCCTATGCCAGTGACGCACATACGTGATCAGAGTAACCTTATTCTTATGCCACTAGCATAAATCAAGTTCTTCCTCCTATGCCAGTGCCATAGAAATACGAACGTTTTTGACACAAGTGCTGTGTCATTGGCATAAGAGTACAATCTGTTTAGTCACACATGCGTGTCACTGGCATAGGAGTTCTATCAGATAATTTCGATCGGCATAGTATTAGCGCTTAGTGAAACAGTATGGAGGTGAACGTGTTAACCTGCATTAAAATTTCTGATCAAATAAAAATAGCAATAGCCGTACCATGAGCTGTCAAGTATCGGTTAAAAAAATAAAATTAATAAATAAATATCTTGGGACATTTTACACAAATCGATCCAGTCCCACGGTAAGCTCAATTAAGGCTTGTGACGTGGGTACCAAGCGACAATCTATAATATATAGTTACATACCTATAGATACTTAAATTCATACACAGCCATGACCAAGGAACAACTATTTGTGACAAATAAATACACAAATAATGCCCTCGCCGGGATTCGAACCCGGAACCTCCAACTTCGTAGTCAGGGTCACTACCAACTAGGCTACGGACGGAGGCTGACAGACCTTACCTTTGGTTACCTTAGGTTTTACTCGATACTTAAAGCATCGTATAGCGCTTGTATTTATTTATTGGAGCGAGCGCTATGGTAACGCATTACGTAACGTAGGTATCGAAAACCTATACTTCGTTTTATTTAAGATTAGAATTATCTGTCAAACGGGTGAACAAAGAAGCAGTGGTCGTAAACCGTCCTTCTTCGATTTCGGCCGATACCACTGAATTTCTCGGAACTTATGTATATACATATCATTTGATATTTACCGATAGCTGAACGCATAGTTTTCACATTTATTATTAATTTGTTGGCAAAACTGTATTTAAAAAAGTTATAAATGTTTTATAAGCAAGATGGCGGGAATTTAGAAAAAAGATATATATTGAAAGTTTTCGTTTAGTGTTTGGCGGTTTTTAACAAAGTATTTTTTTTATTTGTAACTAATATCGTACCGATTTTACATTTACTGAATTTAATGAAGTTTACAGTCTAAAATTTAACAATATTTGCATATTTAATCTGGCTTACATTATGCACTCCCAATACTTTTAAAAGTCATGAATTTAAGGATTAAAACTATCGGTATAAAAGCGGACACGGTGTCATAAAGACTGAGCAGATAACAATACTAAGACAATCATACGCATCGGCAACGTCGTTTAGTATTTGTCGCCATTATAGGCGGTCTGGGACGCTCTAATGTAGTTTGAATTTGGTAACAAATTAGAAAATAAAACTCAAATGACATACATAGTTTTATTCACTGTCAGTGGAAGAGTCCGAGGACTCGGAACCACCAACGTTTATAATAATTTTTTCCACAGTGTTATCTATTACATTATCTAATTTCATTTAAAAAAAATATATTCTTTTAAAATGTTATATACCGTAGCCAACGATATGCCAGCAGTCTCAGCAGTCTTTTTCACACGTTCCGATTTAGTGGGATATTCCTTTCTATGGCACATTTTTTAATTTTTAAATATTCACCACCATCCGCTTTTCACTGGTAGTCACAGGATTTTGCTTTCATCCATTTTAAATGTGCACCAACAAACAAAATATCTAAATAGATCAACAATTAATAACGAAATTGAACAAAAACGATAACAACAATCTTTAAGTAAGCTAACAGCAATATAAAACACAACCGACTCAACCGACAACAATATGAAGTCGAATGACAGACAGTGACATTTTAAAATTGTGCGAGAACTCTGCCTCTTTAGGTTTTTTAATGTACAACCTTTCCATGAAAAATTGCAAACGCAATTTATTAAAATTATTATCTTTTCATCTTAGAATATAAATTAACTAACATTATGTTTGTTATCTGTTCACAACACTGATATTTAATAACTCGTATTAACTGTTCGATCCGCAGAATTTGCCTGTAAAAAAACCTTATGTCTCGTTCTGCGAAGGTCTTTCTAATGCTAAAAAAAAACCGGCCAAGTGCGAGTCGGACTCGCGCGCAAAGGGTTCCGTACCATTATCAATTTATTATTAAAAAAATACAGTTAAATCAACCTACTTCAAAAACTATAGGAGGTAATTTAATCAAATCAAAAATCGTTGATAGAATTTATTAATGTGCATAACATATATTTTTTTTTGAATTTTATATCGCGTAGTTTAAAAAATAAAGGGGGGGGGGGGACACATTTTTCATACTTTGAGAGCTGATATCTCGAAAATGATTTACTTAAATAAAAATGAAATGTATAAACCTTCATATCATTTTCAAAGACCTTTCTATTAATACCCCACACGCTTATATACAACTAAAAAATTTTTTTTATCCCCCAGTTACATGTATGGAGGGCCCCCACCCCAATGGTTTTTTTTTACAATTTAGTATCATAATCCTGTAGCGGTTCATACAACACATACCCTTACCAAATTTGGTTACTGTAGCATTTATAGTTTCCGAGTAAATTGGCTGTGACAGACGGACAGACGGACATGACGAATCTATAAGGGTTCCGTTTTTGCCATTTTGGCTACGGAACCCTAAAAAACGAAGTATAAGGTAACCGATACTAGTTTGACAACTCATGATATGGCTACTGTAAGTTGTTCTATAACATTACATTACTCCCTATGAATTATGTATTTAGTACCCATCAGAAGTATAAAAAGTAACAGTAGAAATATTCTAAAGGTATAGGAAATAATTAACATGAAGTAGGTATTAAAAACATTTAAACATTTACTCGTATTTACTTCCCATTTTAAAACTACATAAGCACTAATGAGTTATATTTAAAAATATGAAATACATACCATCCCTTCAACTTATAGTGAATCCTTCCATAGATATTTATCCGTTTTATAACTTTCAGAGTTGTAACATAAAATATTATGTTGAAAATTATTGTAAATGCCACTGGGGTGAAGAATATAGCAATGCCAAGCCATCCTGAAAACATAACCATATTAATATCAAAAACTACAAACATGTAGTGCAAAATCCTTTTCAATCGATCATCCACTGAAACGTCCACTGAAACGAAAATTAATTATCTTCCTGTTTCAATTAGATTCAGTGCAATAGGTACTAAAGTTTGTTGTGACAGCAATACGAATGACGATTCCGTGAAAAGCCGAAAGAAAACAATTTTCAACTACATGTGTAAATTAGTAGCTTCACTATCACATTTCTAAAATTTCCTACCAATAGTCTCCTGTTCTTTGTCATCCACTAGTACTGAAGACGAGAATTGGTTTAGTTTATTTCCTGTGTCCAGCAGGAAATGGGCCCCGATAGCCATAACTGCCATAAGTATTACACTTGACCACACCACAGAGGAGTAGTAGCAGTACTTCCGCACGTCAGTTACGCGCAAAAATACGTTTCTTGACCTGAAATTGTAGGATTAAACTTTTTTACAAGGTGTGTCCTTTATCACTTCTTTTCAAAGATTGATCAACAATAACCCCAATCAATGTAGCAAGACGAAACTGTTAGTGTTAGTGCATGGCTTAAAAAACTTGATAACTCGAGAATGAAACTACTGATGAAAAGTAGAAGAAATTTAAACTCGGGTTTTTCATAAATTAAATTATTTTTCCTTTAAAAAAACTGAAAAAAGATATCTTGACATGGCATGATATACTCACTTGAATGTCTTCCAGATGTAGAATCCAAAACTGTTTAGCCAAAAGAACGCGCCCAATAAACTTATATATAAAAGTATATCTGAAAATGAAAATTTTCCATTATTTTTACAAAAGTTGAAGTCAATAAACACAATCATGTAATTCTTATTTTTAAGGAAGTTGTTCTCAATTAGACTGTATTTTTTTTGTTATAGCCAATGGCCAGTTATCTCCTATAACCGATTTTCAAAAATGTGTTTAATTGAATGGGTTAACCCCGAGATAGTCTTGTTGGCACCAAGTCAGGGTATGATGATGGGATCTTGAAGATATCAGTTGAAGCCGGATGCAGATTTTAATTTTGTGATTTTCTTAGTTTTTACTTACCAGTGATCATAAAACTGACGTGATTCCTGAATTCAGTAAATATCCTCACCATGTCCGCAGCTTGACTTACTATAAGGCACATATTTATAGTTGTGATAATGTTTCCTGCCAAATCTCTCAGTGTTGGAAGAACGAAGTATATTATGGCTATTATCAAGTACAGTATCATAGAGACAGCATGGAATAATGGATTGACTATTTTCTTAATGATGAAGTCAATATCTGTCCAATTTTTAACATCTGGTATGCATATTATAGCATATTCTCCAATGTTTGTTGAGTTGGCTGTCATCAGTATCTGAAATTTTATTGAAGACTTGTTGAAAATAGTACTGACTATGTCTATTGTCAAATGTATTCATAGTTAAACCTTTCAGGTGAGCAATTTCTATTAAGTTGTTGCTAATCATACAAACTCGACCTGTATAGACATCAGCTTGCTTGAAAGTGTTAAAAACTTACAGCCATCACCCTGTTTATTCCTTAAAAATAATACTCAAGCAGACTGTAATAATTACTAAATATAGTAGCTTATTCAATATTCCTGATAACATACCTTATCCATACAGTACTTGTTTTGTATGTAAGTGTAAGAAGCTTGTTGCTGTTCATTTGGAATGACAATGCTTCCTTGTATCCTCATCAACGGGTCATCTTTCACACTCTCTATGCTAGGTTCATGGTGGATTATGTGTAAAAGGCGTCCATCCGGTAATAAGTTTAGCCTGGAATATTTCAAGAAAATAGATATAATACTAGAAAGAAATTACAAGATCACACTCTTTAAAGTGAACTAAAGAATTTTATTATAGTGCCTGCCTTGAATCTATTAACATCAAGCCTCATTCGATGATCATATAATTTTTACTGAAAATGATTTTTTTTTGTACCGATGGTGCCTTTTTTAGGCGCTAGTGCGAGAAGTGGCTCATTTTATGTCAGGTCCAAAACTTCGGAGGGCCATCTATACTACAAAATGTTGTACGAGACACATGCAAAAAGGAAATTTGTAACTTCAACACAAGTTACTCCCTTCTGTCATGTTTTAAAACATCCCCACTCATTTCAAGTTTCATGTTTTTCACACTTGTGTTGTAATGTACTATTCTATATATTCAGAATAAACAATTTTTTCTGTGTCAATTGGTCTGGATTTTGGATGAAGCTCCACTAATTATGATTTCATTATTATGTTGAAACATTAGATGTTGTTATAAGGACAATCACAGTTGCCAATAACTTGCTAAACTCCAAAACCATTAAAACACGTATTCATGCTAGGTATTATCTTTATAATTTGAAACTTAACCCAACTAGGTAATATCTATAAACAAAAGTTCACCACAATACATGGTCCCTCCTGCAATGCATATGTACTAGATAGATACATACCATCCATTCTAAGTATGGTTCAAATTACACATGCCATGGCTTGTTGCTATATATCCATCACATTATAGTTACATATTGTTCCTATACTTACTCAGAGTCTTAGTTCCACGGACCGGAACCATTATTTTATCCATACCAAAGGAACGGTTCTTTTCTCGTTCTTTTTCATTCTTCGGTATATGGAGTAATTTAAAAATATGACATTGTAAATTACATAAAATATTGAGTAGTACATAAAGAGTATAAAACATTTAAAAATATTGGGATATTGCAATGTTTTTGTAAAATAATGGTTCCGTTCCCTGCTTACTTCATGGATATGTCACCATTTACTCTGAATATGGGTGTTTTTTCCATCAAGTGAGTTTTGCAGATATGAGGTTGATTAAGCATGGACGATATTACAAATACATACACTAACTTACTGAAATAACTATTAATTTATTATAATTAATGTAATGTCAAATAAATACATACTCATCTTCAGATTTCCTCAAATTATTGAAGTAGAATATAGCCCGGTGCTGTGTAGCCTCACAATTTGGGTAACCATGAATAAATCTGGAGTATTTTACTTGTACACTTTTTCATCTTCCGTCTTAAATTGAGGTTTCCATATAGCTAAAAATTATAGTACATATTTAAGTCTCAGAAAGGTAAATTAGTAAATAAATCAATTAAGCTCTCAAAACAATAGTTGCTTTGTTAACTTTCTAAATAAACTGCACTGAGATTTGAATGTTTTATTACAGTTAAACTATTTCTTTAAAATTTGTCCAACCTTTCGTGGGTCGTGAAGTATTTCAAGATAAAATCTATAAATAGGTAGCTAGATCACAATAGCATCTAGTTGCTTACTAAGTTTATTCAAAAACTTAATATAGATTGAGTCCGCTGTAAACTGTTACTAGCTATCGTAGTTTATGGTCCAGTGAGAAAACATGTGTGCATAATAGAAGTACTTACTTTGATTGTAGTCTTTGGCAAATTGGCATCCCGAATTAACTATCAGTTGATCAATTTCACAGCATTTGTTTATTTGAACGGAATTCTGCTGTTCCGACAAATCGTTAAGATCAGTGTCCCCCACTTCAGCAAGTAGTTTATGCGGCAATATCAACAACGTGATTATTATTATATTTATCATTTTGTTCTAACATTAATAACTTTTCATGACAACAGTTTTATACACAATACCATCAAGTATAATTCTCCGTTTTGTGGATGGCAATATAAGGCACGGACATTATTTTATTACAAATTTACACAAGCTAGGATTCACTTCATTACAATCGTTGGTTTAGTCATGACAGTAAGTAAAGAGACTTCAAATTATCCATGTTTTTTTTTTATAATTATGGCCTGGATACTAGTTCTTTGAGCCAATTCAAATTCATGGCATTGTGTTGAGGCGTTTTTCGTTCGGCATCGCACCAAGCGGTACAGCGGAAACGTCAATATTTGCCACAGATAAACTAAAACCGTTTAAAATTCTACCGGAGCTTTCTCAGAGCTTTTATACAGTACCTCAATAGGTAAGCATGACTTTTTTTTCTAGTACCCTCAAAATATTTTAGTTTTATGACGATAGTCGTATACTGCTTCATCGTTTTCTTGTTGTACGCCGCGGAGATGTTCTCCCAAGCGGTGTACGGTACCTGGTGGGAGATGATGCAAGTAAATGAACGTAAGTTAATATTTGGAATGTTGATGCTGCCCCAAAAAGAATTTGAATTGCTTCGTCGGCGTCTTAATCCCTTTAATATGCGCACTTTTGCTAGCACATGCGAGGGTACCTATATATAAATATGCTACTGTTTTTAAATTGCAAATAAAGAAGATGTTTATCAAAAGGCATAATTATGTAGGTATATAAATCGTTTTGAAATGGACGTACGTACGCTACAACGAAATCAGGAATTAGTAGTATTGGTATCAGGATCGTAACGGCTAATTTGTTCACTGAGGTTTTCGAACGTGTCAGTATTTATTCACAAAAAACGTTCGTTCTTTGTGAATCTTCGCCGGAGGAATACGTAAATAATCACGACTATTGATGATTCATATCATTGGTATCTCATTTGTATTTTCCTCGAGTTGTAACTTAATGCTATATTGTAATACTTAATCCTTTTTAATGGTTGGATGTTATACCTGTGATTATACCCGGCTATTAAACGACACTATTTCCTGGACCCTATTTCTAGTGTTTCCTTAGGTATTTAGTAGCGTAGGTACTGCACCCTTGTACCGCTAGTGTGTGTAAGGTTAGAACCGGAAGTACCTACTCGTAGTTTATATTTTAAAAGATTGCTGTTGTGTATAATGATTCCAAAGTGCTTGTTGCTATGCCTACTTATATAATAGTACATTGTGCATCTAGGGAGGTACGGTATTACTAACGAGTGTTAGAAGCCCGATGCCGTAGGCGGAGGACTTTTAATGACTCGAGTTAGTACCTATGCCTCTTACCGACAGTGATGCATACAATGTTTTTCATCAAACTTGCGAAAAAATAAGTTATAAGACAAAATATTTTTTTTCTATTAACTAGCGTTATGAAAAGAATATTTTCACTTCGAGCGACCATGCCTACCAAGCTGATGCCCCTATCATTATTTGTATCGTTTTATTAGACTGATAATAGTGATAATTAAAAAAAGATACAAACAAATCAGGGGATATTTTTGGAAATTAGTTCAAATATCGAATGTAGGTACTTAGTACTAATAAGTTAATTACTTTTAGTGATTTCAAAATGTTATCAGTCCTTTTGAAACATCCAAAAACCTTCTAGCGGGGCTATTCCGGGTCCGAAAACTTCACAGGCAACGGGAATGCACTTATTACCATTGTATTATATTGTGACTGATGTTGATGTTTTATACACGGTGGAATTTAATCGGTGAACAGGAACCCATTTTTCTAATTCAGTAATCGATGGCGGTCACGTTTATGTAGTACTTAAGTGGAACCAAGTTTTTTTTTAGCATAAAAATTTTTTATGTTGAAATTAAACTTTAATTAAAATTTATTGTCACCCAACTAATGGTTTAGTCTGAAAAGTTTAATACCTCTTTTCAAACTATCAGCCATGCATCGCTCTTATTTTACATAGGAATAGAGTCTATCGCAAAAATTAAAACATGTGAGTGGTCATTTATGTTTTAAGTTTCTATGGCTGATAGTTTGAAAAGAGGTATTAAACTTTTCAGACTAAACCATTAGTAGGGTGACAATAAATTTTAATTTCAACATAAAAATTTGTTATGCTAAAAAAAACTTGGTTCCACTTAAGTACTACATAAACGTGACCGCCATCGATTACTGAATTAGAAAAATGGGTTCCTGTTCACCGATTAAATTCCACCGTGTATAAGCAGCATTACATTGTCAGCCTCCGTAGCCTAGTTGGTAGTGAGGTTCCGGGTTCGAATTCCGGCGAGGGCATTCTTTGTGTATTTATTTATCACAAATGTTTGTTCCTTGGTCATGGCTGTCTATGTATTTAAGTATCTATATGTATCTATCTATTATATATCGTCGCCTGGTACCCACATTACAAGCCTTAATTGAGCTTACCGTGGGACTAGGTCGATTTGTGTAAGATGTCCCAAGATATTTATTTATTAAAAAAAAAACATTGTACGTTTAAAGGTCGTAAATATGTGTACAATTATCCCTTAAACCCCAATCTTATCTTTAAAATTTGGTAGATAAAACGATAAAATTTAAGTAAATATTTTATTACTTTACATAATTCATGCATTCATAACATATTTATTCATAGGAACCAATTGAAGCTGTTCATATTTATAGTAAAAGTATCCTAATATTTACAGAACGTGAAAGAAAAAAATGTACATACATATTTTCTTAAAAATATAGGTATTTAAATAAACATAATTACTATCATGTTTTCCATGGCACGAGTTGAGAGCATCATATAATTTAAAATATTATTATTATTAAGTAGTGCTTAAAAGTAACGATTAAATCAGTTTGCATTAAAACTTCAGCACCAAATAACATTATTCCTTATCACAATATTTAAGGAAATTAAATAGGTATAAGAAATATAAAACTAAATATTTATTGCAAATTTATCAAACTAGTTGATACCATTCTTATTTACATTAACTTATATCATTTATTATGATTACCTTCGTAACGCTTTTAGCGTTTCGAATAACATCTTATTTTAACCAGTCCGTTTATCGTCTTTGATTTTGAAATATGATAACGGTCGGAACTATGGGTGCAAAACTTTAAAATTGACATATGGGAACACTTTAGCCAAGAATAATACGAATATTATTGATAAATCTGCATCTGATTTTATTTCCTATCTCGGAATCTTCAACTTACAATGTGTCGGGTAGATATGTATATTTTATGGATGTGTGTGCTATGTCAAGTCCACTTGTTAAAGTTTTGCACCCATAGTTCCGACCCCTAATGATAAGGGTCTATTCCATCAGCTGTACTATGTAGAAACATTTAATATCCACCAATCACATTGAGGCATATCGCATCTGTAGCAAAAAAATACCCTTAAACTTCGACCTGACTTACAATTAGTATTTGGATAGCATTTAGATAAAGTAATATTTTTACAGAAATATACATCAAAACTTATCCCTTACGTTCCCTATAAAGGCTACAAATTATGAGACCAATCATGAAATCGTTAAAAAATACTCTCCCATACGAAATTTATAGATAATAATACCACAATGTATGAAATAGTATTTTTTTTTCTAATTAAATGACTTAGAGAAGCCATAACTCGCATTCCATCCCTATCACTGCATAAGAGGAATAGAAATGCAAATAGGCGGTCTTAGATGGATATACCTAAATTGGGGGAGCAAAAAAGACAAATTGGCACTTAAATCTGTGTGGCTCAAGAACACTGGCTGAGTTATACACCGTACCCTTTCACAAGTCTAAAGATTTAAACCACATATTCTGGCGGCATTTAGAGAATACACGAGATTATGTAGATCTGGCTTGTTCATTCTCTAAAAATGTTTTTAATGATAAGTTGTGCAAAAACGCATATTTGACTGCAGTTTTAACACTGTACATTTTATTTTACATACTTATTGACTTGTATTAGAAATCAATTTCAAAAACTTTGCGAAAGACCTCTAAAATATGTTTAATCTTTTTAACTCTTTTCTTGCTTATTATTTACTACAGGCTATGACTATACGAGTACAAAACTATCCATTAAATCAACAATTTTCGTGTCTAGAAATGATAAAATATTTTTGTTAACGTTACATATATGGTTTAAATCTTTCAGTCTTCTCGGGCTCTCGGTGTATAGATTATTTAATTAAGCCTAACTTCCATATGGTCATCGGAGAGTATCTGCTCATCATCAGGATCGTCGTGTGGACTCAACCGGTCAGCCAATGGTCTCAGCACAACCAGACAGCAGTTCTCCTTCACTAATCCTTGCACAGCTCTCCTCCTCAGCACAACCAGGATGAGGAATATCACTACACCTTGGAGGCAGTTGAAGACGTCCATTATTTCCCTGGAAGACAGATAAATAAATATGTATAAAAAATGACGCACACAGAGATACATAGTATGTATATTTTACACAAATCGTTCTAGTCCCACGCCAAGGTAAACATTTGAGTTGTGGGCACTGAGCATACATATTAATTAGGTATGTACAATGTATTGCGCATTGGACGTCACACGAAGGTAAGATAATCTATTCTCTGATAGTTACTCTCAGACTCTTTCTTCTTAAGTACATTATTTAGTGGGACCTTGTGCAGGCTAGCTGATAATTTTAAAAATCGTCTGATACTTACCATATAATATGATAATCTCCGTGAGCAAAGCTGGCAATTTCAAAAATCCACGAAACTCCCATAACGAGGAACAATTTCAGTGAAAGCAGGAACCTGAAATCATTTTATTAACGCTTTTAAACACCTTCCCTCTCGCTTCAAAATGTGCCTTTCGCGCCAATATCTCTCTAATGTATACCGAAAATTGTATAAATCTTATCTGTAGCAAGAAGACTTTGACAGAACATATTCGATGACCAATTTAGTGGCTACTGGCGTGGCAGGCATGAAAACACACTACATAGCACTTTAGTTACTTGGCTTTAAAAAGGTTAACCTTTCGTCTGTCGCGAATATTTTTTTCTAATAGTTTCCTCGTCACTGATTAGTGCTTAGACATACGAAGGGTTAGTTATCCATTTTATGTTTATTCTCTAATCTCGACCGATAGTACTTGCAACATCACTAAAAAGCTTTGCTTTGGTTTTAAGAAAGTCTGTCAGAAAATGCCGGATAACGTGCATTAGGTACAACGTTTACCATATGATTAAAGAAGAAAATATATTTGTTTGTTTTCTTTGATACAAGAAAATAGTATTTTAAATTGTTCGTTTAGTTTAGTTTAGCTTTATTTATTTCAGGAAGAAAATTCGAAATACAATGTGATGTCAGGGTATACAAATTTTCATCGTGATCGTCAAAATACAAAGAAAATGTCAAATAATTCATGTAATGTATTAATAATTTATGTTATGTATACATATTGTAGACTGCTGACCATAATGGTCTCCCCAAAGCTATCGACGCATTCGAATTTTTAAGGCAAATGCGCCGTTCACCGTCGATCGGTGTCGCCCGAATGGTTTCTTTTTTGCTCTTATTGCATATTACCTAATAAAGGTTTTCATAAATGGGTTTAGCCAAATCCACGTCGATAGATTTGGGGTTAAACAGCGGTATTAGTACGCACTTATCCTTACCTGTGTTTGAGGATGTTCAGTTTGTTGACTTCGTACTTCCTGGTGGCACAGCATAAGTGATATGAAGACATTATGAAAAGTGCCACATTCGCGGACACGAGGATGGCAATAGGCCCGTAGAAGAAAGTCCATGTTTCAGTTCGACCTGGAGCCACAACATATCAAATTATCTAAGGTTAATTACAGATACGATCAGGTGGAGTGGAGCCACGATACATTAAGAATTGTTATTCTGTTTAATAACCATGAAAGACTAACAATAATATATCCGTTCAAACAGTGAGTTTTTGCGGTCTATAGTCATGCGATTCATATCTAGTTATTTACTATTTTGATGCAAGTCTATTGTCCGTTCATACTGTTTATAAATACAATCTCTCTGAAACCCATACATAAATAATAATAAAGAAATAAATATGGGAGAAAAACAGCTAACGAACACGTATAATAATAATATACTTAGGTAGGGAGAATCAACATGGTCATTTAAAGTTTTAACGTTAAATTGATTCCATGATTATCTAACGTTAGCCGTATGATAAAAAACCGAGTCCTGAGGCCCATATTACATAATAAATTACAAGTAATATTATAAACGGAAGCCTCTTTTCTATGTATAATTTTTAAGGTGCATTCAAACCAAGGAAGGCGTAGCGTGGGTAGGCCCCCCACAAGGTGGGCCGATGACCTGGTGAAGGTTGCAGGAGTCCGCTGGATGCGGGTGGCGCAGGACCGGTCATTGTGGCAATCTTTGGGGGAGGCCTATGTTCAGCAGTGGACGTCTTTCGGCTGATATGATGATGATGATGATGATTCAAACCAAGCGAGCATTCGCTATTCTATCCCCCCTCTCTACGAAAGTCAATCGTTACAGAAAACGTGATTCGTTGATTTCCTTGAGTGGGGGATAGAATAGCGAATGCTCGTTTGGTCTGAATGCACCTTTACTAGAGAGGGCAGCATAATTCACATAAATAAATGACCCATAATGACAAGAATGCGAGCAAAGGCGCTCTCCTAAGAATAGATGCAGAGGGCGTGCGAAATTAACTTTCTCAGTTATTTCTGCCTCACCTCGGAACCAGCAAGTGTTCGTTCCAATTCCTGGCTTCAAGTGGTCGCCTTCCACGAAGTTGGTGATAAGTGCCACGAACAAGAAAAACACACTGCAGCCCCATGCGTAGATGCTGTAGATTGCGAATTGTTTTCGCTCGGTTTTCTTCAAGTAACTGGAGTCACTGTAACATGTAATATTCGTAAATAGGACAGAAAGTTGTTAACAAATTTTTTTTATTTGGAAAATGTGGTCTACGAGGCTTGCATATCTCCTGTTTGACAGCAACTCGCAGCTCCATGTCTCTTTTTAGTCAATACAATCGAAAAGAGACGGGTAAATGCGAGTTGCTGTCATACACACAATGTATTATAGGTAGTTCCAGATTTCTAAGAATGAAATTTTAACGGGTATACATATGTATGTTAAACCTTATTAATATAAGGGTAAGGCTAACCGTTTTTCCGATAGTCTGCGACTATAAGCCCGCTGATTTTCAATAAGAACCTCGGACTCTTTCGATCCTAGTAGGGAAAAAAAGTGTCCCAAGATTTTTTTTTCATTCTGTTACCAACTTTATCATACATTTTGTATGCTGGTAACGGAATGGAAGGATCGAAAAAGGTAACATCAACTCGTGATTCTGATTAAACTTTACACCAAAAACAGTAATTAAAACAGTAGGGGGGTCAACTTTAAATAAATTAGCCCAAATTTAATAAACATTTGAAATGTAAATATTTTTCATTTTTCATTTTTCGTGTTACGTCAAGCATCTCTGGTATTAAATATACAGATAAGTTACGAGAGATACAGTAATACATTTATGATTGTTGCATGCACATTATAATTAAGATTATAACACGTTCTTAATGGTAGGTAAAGATTACGTATTCAATTCTGTATCTACATTATCTACTTACATCACATTGCGGTAAACGTTGATACATATAACGTTCATCCAAAAGAAAGTGGCAATCATCCAGAAATACACGAGAAATCCTGAAAAAATGTTAAGTTAATGTTTCTATTAGCGACTCTTTTTAGCTGACTTCAAAAAAGGAGGAGGTTCTCAATACGACTTTTTTTTTGTTTGTATGTTACTCGATATCTCCGAGAATTGTAAACCTATTTTAATTTTTTTTAATCGAGCGGGCATACTCCGAGGGGGTCTCATTGGCACCAAGTTGGGGTCTGATGACGGGATCTTAGAGAAATATTATATCAATATAAAACGGTATAGACTATTTGTAGTTTTCTTACCAGTAACTGCACACACTTCGGTGGTATAAGATCCTGGACTCAATTGCAATATTCCTAACGATAAGAATCCAATAGCCATGCTGATGCACATGCACATGTAGCACTGGCCTTGTAGATCCCTGAAAAAAAACTGCTTTTCAGTCGCTGTCTGACGTATTTTACATCTACATATATTCATATCCTACTTATTTTATGATGAATACGAAAACATTTTTTTTAATATTTCTAAGCCTACACGTAATGATACTGCTACTGATTGAACTAATGGCACGGTATGGGGAAATTTCATTGTCAAATCCCGACCCGACCGTGTCAATTGTTAATAAGATAAAATAGTAAACCTCGGTCGAAAATGACTTAAAACGCGAGAAACCTTAAATGGATATACGTACATGGATGGTACAGGTAGTAGCTGCGTTTGCATATTTATTATGTTCACGTTACTTGATCGTAGAAAACTAAACTAAATAAGTGATTATATTGATTCCTAAATAACACATCGCTCGGCGTCAAAGTCTACAATATATTATGTCTTTGGCAAGTTTGGCATAAAAAACTATGCTAAAACCAACTCCAATGCAACTTCCTTTTACCATTCGTCAGTAGAAAACAAGAAACATGTAAACAAACCTTAAAACTTGCATTGTTCATAATCATGCGCTTTTAGAACACAATCTTTGGCTTTACCACCAACTTAAAACCTTAAACCTTGAGTTTACATACATTTTTAGTATAAATTATTGATATTTATTAGTATTACGTAAAAATATATCTGCGAACCTGTTTTACGATATGTGGCAAAGACGTTAAATGCTATGGAAAATCAGACATATTTGTTTAATTATTTTTTGTTTTTACTGACGTACAGTATAGGCATTTGACTGACAAAGGCTGATGATGTGTGTGCATGTGCGTGTGTGATTATTATAAGACAAACGACTCTCTTTATACCTAATATCTTATTATACTATTATCCTATTATTAACGCGGAAGCAACTGACCTCATCTGCGGTAGGAACATATACACCGCTAAAGTGGCTAGTAGAAACAGCACGGAGATCAAAGTAAGGAAGCCCGTGACTTCGATAGGCCTCGTATCATGGTATTCTTGGAAACAGGCTATCGCGGCCGATATCGTGCCTAAGCCAGGCTGGCTTACGTTACGGTACATCTGGCCGAGGCAATATCTGAAAAAGGATAATATAAATATAAATATCTTGGGACATCTTACACAAATCGACCTAGTCCCAGGCGACGATTTATATAATAGATAGATACATATAGATAGATACATAGTAAATACATAGACAGCCATGACCAAGGAACAAACATTTGTGATAAATAAATACACAAAGAATGCCCTCGCCGGGATTCGAACCCGGAACCTCCAGCTTCGTAGGCAGGGTCACTACCAACTAGGCTACGGAGGCTGACAGAATGTTTATAAAAAAATATAAGCATGACAAACAATACAATGTCGCAGACTTACATTTAGATATACAGGATGGATAATGAGTTACCCAACAAACTTGAAGGGTGTATTCCTGACCACATTTTGAGACAATAATGTCCTATGAACTTTTCTGGATTCAGTTTAGTTTTATAGAAAAAGACATGTTTATCAAAAAACTATTTTAATCATAACTCACTGAAAAATGCCTGCACAATTAAAATTGTGTCACTATGTTTTTATCTTGACATTTACTTTTTGTTTAATACTCATTGATTAACGTTAGAGAAAATGAGAAAACGATTTCAGAAAAATGTTTATAAAAAAATAATAATTTTGAAACAATTAAAAAAAGTCTTTCTCTACAACCTATTACTGGTCATGTATAAACAAATTCAAAATATTGCAAAAAAATAAAAATAAAATTGTTTTTTGTCCTAAAATGACATATGTCATGTAACATATTTTACTTATTTCGACATCAAATATGTATTAGTAAAGTCTGTTGGGTTACTCATGAGCACCCTTTATATGACATGATCGAATGACTAACCAATCTATGCCATTGACTTGTCGTTAATAAGTCATACATAATAACATAACAGTTTATAATGTCTTTTTAAACGTCAATGACATCAAAATTAGATAACATAAATACTCATAGTAGGTTGATAAAAGGTTTAACCAGGCTATTTTAATTAAAACGAGGCTGTGACACACAATATAACATCCTCCATTTGGCATCAAATTATAATGGCAAAATGTACATATAGACTGGCCAAAAATTAAGTGCATTCTCGCTGCAAATGAGACTTTCGGAAGAAAAATAACCCCTTAAATAACTCTGGGACACATATTTGTGCTCATCACAGGTGTGGCCGTGTGGTGACGGCAGTAAGAATACTCGTACATTTGTCACCACCCCAACTCCTCCTGCGGGTGTCGTAAGAGTCTACTAAGGGATTGAAGTGTCACTGACCATTATTTGATAAAAGATTGATGATGGCAGCAGCGTCATCATAGTGGGCACATGCGATCGCCAATCCGTTTGCCCAGCGTGGCGATTATGGGCATTTACCTCCTAATGCGTCCATACGCATAATTAAAAGGAGAGGCCTACGTCCTGCAGTGGACTATCATAGGCTGATGATGAGGTAGTTAAATAAAGGCATCATTGTATTACATTTGGCAATTTAAGAAAATAGTCACCAAGATTTTTTAACTTACTCAGCCGGATCCTCGACTACGATAAGATGGGGGGCATCTTCCGTGTAAAGTTTAGTGCCGTCAACGATCACCTCTCTAAGCAGCATGTGCCCAAGAGTGCAGTTGAGACGCACGCGCTCCGTGCTGGTCCCACAGAAGCCCCCAGGTCGGAGCAACTCGTGACCAGGGCAGCAGTTGTTCAAACCCATCGCGCCGTGGCAAACCAGTAACAGGAGAATTAGCTCCTGAAAAACAATGAGTAGGCACTGTAGGCAGGTCATTTCCGTAACTGCGCAAGAGTGGACAAACCGGATGAATGTAGATTAAATAGTAATAGGACGTTATTCGTAAACGCCTGTTAATTTTGGACCAATTGACAACTCTGTTAAAAAAATCAATATCGAAATGCGTGTTCCTAATTTGATTTAGTTTTGCTTTTCATATGACGGCAAATATATCGTCAATTAAAGGGTTAAAACCTAAAATACTATTATAATTCGTCATTCCTTATCAATCGCTATATTTTTGAAGTATAAGAAGTTAGTTTTCCCGATATTGAAATTAACGTATTGAATTCGCGTTTAAATTACTATACTAATTTCATGGAAATACTTAAGCCAAATACGCGAAGGCCAAACAAAAAGACATGACACCTGTCGCGGTTTTAAACAACAAACTCGTGGTGTTTTATAACGTTATACATACAATACAATACAAGTAATATAGTTCGCGATATAGTTAGCGAGATATCTCCGCTATTACTTACTCAAGCTCGAATCAGCAACACTCACTTCATCGAAAACACACCCGTATTTAGAGTAAAATAAAGGTGACATTTCCATAAAAAGATTTATGTAGATCCAAGTTTGAGAGGGTAGCGACGTTATTTGAAACTAAGATATCCTTAATTTGCAAAGCAGCATGCAGAGCTACGTTTCAACCTAACTTTTTGCGAAGGAACAGTCTAAATTTAGTTATACAGCAAGTAATATATTCACCTTGTCTCGACCAGTTAATGCTGAGGACATTCACCTTATCTTGCAGATATTTTAATAAACATGTAAATATTTTGTTGTTATGTCTTATTACGATGGTATCATATTTACATTGTGATAGTGTCTTAATTATGCATTGAGCGCTATGAAAAAATGTAAACTTTCATCTTATTAAACAGTGGCACGCAGGCTTGCAGTTAACATAGTTAAGAGTAAATCAATGTTCTACACATTCTTAAATGGTATAGTAAATCAAGTTCTAGCATCTATATTTATAGTTAGTTCTCGAACTTAAGGAACATACAGGAAGTGTCTAAACCTGGTACTATTAATGCAAGGGTCGTCCTTACTCCTCAAATGGAGAATGTGGAAGGTGT
Source organism: Thaumatotibia leucotreta (assembly GCA_025490895.1). Lineage (NCBI taxonomy): Eukaryota > Metazoa > Arthropoda > Insecta > Lepidoptera > Tortricidae > Thaumatotibia > Thaumatotibia leucotreta. The sequence goes on along the minus strand of JALPQI010004429.1, from coordinate 49,621 downwards.
ACTCATGGCTGCTCGTAGAATAACTTAATTAAGTATACATACTCTTTCGTACAAACTAACGTATTATTTATTTCAATATCAGTTTACGGACATTTCTCAACTCAATGACTTTTATACTTAACAAGATCCCACTTCACCTGCCAACTAAATTTAGAATTAAAAAAGTTTTGGTTGTATCCTTACACAGCTTAGTTCATAAATTATGAATCATAATTTACCCCAAGGGCAAAGACTCCTTGTACATATACTCGTATTATATCGTAGGTCACGTATATCACCTATCTTTCAACGCCGTCTGGATAAGTAGGTCAGATGACACTTAGGAATCAGAAATGATATGTATTTAGGCTAATTGAATTACAATCTGTCAATTACTTGAAGGTCATTATTACTCTAAGGCCAAAAGGTCTGCTCATTGTAAAGCAATGCACACTATTGTCTGATTCAAGGGCATTGCATTTACTGCGTGTAGTATCTCAAAGTTGGGTAAAGTATATTTAGTTTATACTTAACTACACAACTAGTGGTAAATATAGAAGTTCCCTACAACTTGAAATTTAATGTACTTTTTCTACTCCCGTACTTTTATTTGTCATTTACATGGTCGTGAACACACCTTTAAGCCCCTACCTTACAAATGTCAAGATAAGTCTATATTGTCTATTCCCTATAAACGCATTCGGGTTTACACACAGTGCGTTTTTTGCATTTAAAGACACCTCGTGTATACAAGACGTAATGAAATACATGGCTGCCAACCTAATTTTAAATGTCATTTCTGATGAACAGTAAACCATAGAGGAGCTTTGTGTTTGAAAATTAGTGTGTGGTCGTAGAAAAAGTATTGTATACAACATTGTTTAACTGAGTCAAAAAATGCTCGTGGCGTCTTTAATAACAATTTTCGGCTTCGCCTCAAATTGTTCCCCACGCCACTCACCTTTTTTGAGCTCTCTTAAACAAGGGTTGCATAAAATACTATAGTTACATACTAGTTAGTATTAATTTCGTACAAAACAAAAGATAATTATACGTTAAAGTTATAAAAATAAATAACATTAGGTATATCCGTAGGCCGTTCCCCAACCAGATGGTCTGATCAGGTCAAAGAAGCAACTGCCTCAAGCAAATTTTACCAGGCGGTGAGAGGGCTACGATGGACCGCGGCCGATGGAGACAGATTATCAGAGCGTTGAAAATTTCCGGATAAAATCCCGATTTTTTCCAAACAGCTCGTTTTTTTCCGGATGTTTTCGAAAAAATCAATGAAAGTTTCCACTATAATTTTCAAATCTAAACCAATGCGAATTAGATCTAATTTTCACTTTTACCAGCATAACGCGATGTCATCGAAGAAAAGTCAATTGAAATTGATGGCAAGGAGTGACAGTGACAGTGACATTGATTATTTCTGTAAAAACCCGAAAAAAACAAAATTTTCATATATTCCCGAAAAAAACGATTTGATTTTTTTCTAAATTTTCAACGCTAAGGAGAAACCATCTTGTGATCACAATCTTCAGTAATGAACAGTGATCGGTTTTTTGGATTCTCCCGGCGGGTCTCCTATAGTAACTTGAAAAATAAACTTTAACTATACTTATTACCATATTTCTGTTTCATAAAGTATGCTCTTGTGTGTAGGTATAATACAATAGTGTTAAATAAAATTTTATAGTCACACCCGTAATTTTTTTATACGCGAAATTTCCCCAATTTTGGATTCCCCAAAAAAACTAGGAGGAATCCAAAAAACCGATCACTGGTAATGAGGAACCGACTCAAGAGAGAGATAACTGATAGATAACTTTGCGTAAGTTAGCACTTTGAGGGATTTCTTCAGTAAATCCTTGAGTAAATGAAGAAGGCGTGGTTGTACAGTCGCCATCAGATATATCGGAGTACTTTGTTATAATTATTGTTATTGTTTTGTTACAACTTAAAGATGTAAAATCGACTGGTGCTCGAAAACATGCCTTTTACACTTGTTTGTTATTTAAACCAGACGGGTATTTTTAGAAATGATGCCGAATATTATCAAATCTACTAATTACACATATAGATTGAGGTCGAATATCCTACCGTAATGAATGATGAACTGAATATCATTTTCGCATTATCAATTATATGTACAATAAACTCAAGAGAGCCGTTCGACCCCAATGAATATTTAAATAAACACTATTGTTTTAGCTTCAGTATCGTATGCGCATCTATTCAACAAAACACAACTAGAACGACCAAACCATAGCAGTGGCCTTCTTATCTAAACAGGGAGAGCTAATCGACGAATTCCTTTAGCTGTAATATCGATGCCATATTTAAAATACTTCATCAAACCGAATTTCTTATATTTTTCTTATACCCTTTTTATAGACAACTATACACACATATGAATACAGGGTGAAAGTGGTGAGACATGAAACATGAGTTGTGAACAATAGGTAATACGTTTTTCTTACTCTATAAACAATTAATGATTATATGCCCCTCACATTCCTTAAATAGTCAGTTTTTATGTGGTTTTAAGAGATTATAATGGTTAACTATTTATGATATTTAAAAAGAGAAATTTACTCAAAAGATCTACTTATGCATGAAATTACAAAAACGTCGTTAATATTGACTTGTATTCAAAGAGGTAATTTAAGTCTTAATTATTTATTTCCATATCCTAAAACAACAATAAAAACCGCAAAATATACGGAAAGTAGAATAAAAAAACATTTAAATTTTTAGTAACTTGTGGGGTCTCAATTGTTAGAGTCTGACTAGCATTTTACACAATAAAAATGCAGTAAATTAAAAAAAACGTGACCCGACAATGGCAACAAATTCTCTACCATATTAAATGACAGTTTGATAATGACAGGTGAATTGATAGGCAGAATTGTTGCTATGTAAAGAATATCGAAAAAATGCTAGTGCAAAGTTATGCTAGTCAGACTCTAGTTGTTTATAAAGTTAGAAAAACGTATTCACCTGTATACAGGGCGTCCCAAAGTTATGGGACATGAAGGGGAAGTAAGTAGGTAAATATCGTAGATAGTGTATTTTGCTGAAAGAAGACTTTGTTATGTTTAAAATTTAGTAATTCTGCATTCAAAGTTTTTCAACAAATTACTTGCTTCATCCGAAAATCGAACCAACTACAATTTTTTTTCGAATTTTGAACCAAACTTTGTTGGTTATTCTTTTAGTTTTAGATACTATGTGATGTCGTTCGAAAGAGTGGATGAAAAATTGTTATTTTTATCCATTCTTTCGAACGACATCATAAAATTACGATTTATTTTGTTTTAAAGTAGGTTCGATGCCTAGAAAAAGCACAATTTTTTTGAATTTAATTTGAATGCATTATTATTTACTTTTAAAATAAAATAAAGTCTTCTTTCAGCAAAATACACTATCTACGACATTTAAGGTACTCCCCCTTCATGTCCCATAACTTTGAGACGCCCTGTATAGCTAGCTACGCGTCGTTGCACGACCTAGGTTACACCAAACCGGTGTTCGCTCCAAGAGATTGTACGGTTGGCTAGTCGTACTACTGGCCCACTGTTTATCTACCTGCTCATAATTCGGCCCAGATAGAACATGGCTGTGTTTGTTATAAGTATGAATGAACTTTTAAAACTATATGATCTGGTGCATGATGTTGTAGTGTTTGTATAACACATTTGACATTTCATGCATTTAGGACAATGTAAAAAATAATTGTGTACTTTGACCCATACAATGTGCCCATGAGCAAATTTGAAGTTAAAAATGTCATGTGAAATTTTCTGGATTCAGTCTATTTTAAGAGAAAATTTGTTTTTTTTTTAAACCGTTTTAGACCGTTACGCTATGTATGATAAACGCATTTTAGGAAACGATTTTGTCACCATGTTGTCTTAGTCTTGTCACACTTAATTGACAGACATCAAATGAACAAAAATATCTTTAATTACCTAGCAAATGTAAAAAAAACTTTAAAGTGCATTTTTTGCGATTTTTGATTAATAAAATTCTTTTTTTTTGTGTATTAAGGCATTCAAAACATATACAAGATATAGTAAGAAAATACTGTATATTTACTTTTTAAATCCCAAGGCATTGATAATAATAATAAGCTTAGGAGCAAATTAGAGATGCGAGTAAAAAACAAAACACAATCTTGGGATTACTGAACTCGGATATGTTCGATTTTCGGTATCAGTGGCCACTCAGGCTATAATTTAACCATACTTTACGGTAAATATTTGATTGCCCGTGTACTGACGTCACATTAGATGGTAATCTGTGTACATTTCCTAAATTCTAGGAATATACTCCACTCGACAAACAAATACGCAAAACATGACACATGACTCATGTTTGTTTATTGTTTTCGTTTGTAAAATTGGGTATCATTATTAGACCTCATCATTATTTTATTTTGTTGTATTTTAGCGCAATATTGTGAAAGATGTGAGCTTATGTTAGTATTGATAAGTGTTATGTATTTCATGTTATCAGTTTTAAATAATACCTATATATGCATGCCTAGCCGAAGAAAATGAAAAAAAAAACTATTCCTAATAACATTGTGTTACGACATTGTGGGATTATTCCTAATAAGTAAAATAATGCCTATAAATAAGTTAGGACTGCTATATCTAATTTTATTTTATAGTATATTTTACTACTGCAAAATTTACCATCTAATTTTCATCAACAATATAATATAGGAAGCTTATTGTTATTATAATTAATAATCTAATCAGATTTAACAGACCAAGCTTACATATTTATATTTATTTAATTTTGCACAGTAAGTACAAGATGACATAAAGCCATAAGGCATTCTCTACAATTCAACCACTAGGCCAAATATAAAATATCCGAATTGCTGCGATGTAGGACAAAAAGTATAAGAAAATTAACACAGCAAATAAAAAATAATCAACATCATTTCAGCCATGAGACGTTCACTGCTGAAAATAGGCCTCCCCTTTGGACTTCCACTAACCCCAGCTGGAAGCGGCCTGTATGTTTAGCACATGATTGGTATGTCAGTATGTCACCGTGAGATAGATTTTCCACCTTTTACTCACTATATGAATAAAAGAGGGATGGATACTATGGATAGTCTATCGTACGGCGACATACTGTCGCACTAATACTGTGCTAAACCTACTGCATTCAGCGTCTCAACAAAAAATAATACCACAAGTTAATTTAAAGTGCTACAATTTCATAGTCTGTATTATCTCCTTGTCGTAAAGCCAAAAATGTAGTGGCAATTTGTAACATGTAGTTAATTTACTAATTAAACCATCCAAGGGTCATACGCCACTGATAAAATATTGTACCATTACAAGTATTCCAACTGTTATCATCTTCAGTATGCTCTGCACTGATAGCGTGATGTAAAAAGCGAATACAGGAAACCGCATATTATTATAAATTTAATGGTACCTAATATATTTTACAAATATCTGTTCCCACGCTTTCGGCATTTTCTTACTAAGTTTTCCAATTGTGTATTGATTTACTAGTGACAATATTACGCAGAGATTATGCCGGGACCCTCAGCTAAAGTCTATGGGTTTTAAGAGAATATTGATTTTATTGCATCGATTATCTTGCAATCAGTTGATTGGTAGTTACCATTTATATCCAAAGTAGTATTATAAATTATAAAGTTGGGAAATAGTAAATAGTTCTAAAACTAGAAAAACGCACCTAGTATTTTAACCGCTTAGCTGCAAATCATTTTATTTATTTATATTTAAGCGTTTAATTAAATAATTTTATTTAGTTATATATGATTCAGGTGCAATACAGTACCCTACCGTTTTAACCTTTTAACCTTCTATGTTACTCGTATGCTCCACAGCTTTGAAAATTCTTAGTTACTACCTATAGAAATACAATTTGCTATGAAAACAATCATCTGACCCGTATTCATTGCCCGTGAATGTTAATCCAAATTGAATGAAGGGTGAATCGTTGAAGTTGAAATAAATATTATTATACGTTATTAAGATGCACGGCTAAACCCTTAACTTAATTTTATATTTATATCACGTCACCTGACGAAATGTTTACGCGAGGCAGTTTTGTTTTTGTTCTTCTAAAGGTGCATTTAGACCAAACGAGCATTCGCTCATTCTATCCCCCAACTTTACGAAATCAACGAATTTCGACGAATAACGTTTCGTGTAACGAACGAATTTCGTAGAGTGGGGGATAGAATGAGCGAATGTTCGTTTGGTCTAAATGCACGTTTAGGGTTTCGTTCAAGTTCATCTGGCCCACATCCCAGAACCTTATAGGCTTATAAATATGACATAAGAAGTTAGGTGGGTTGTATACAAAATGAATATTTTCGATCAAAGCGTTATTGTGCAATATTTTACTACTACCTACAGCATGTTGTGTTCGTTCTCTTTTGTTGGACTAGTGTCTGGCTAGTGTGCTATAGTTTGTTAATAAATAATTATATTAATTAATATGCATTTCAATGAAATCGAATGAGAATTAAAACCTATAAAGTTATTGGGAATGGGATTATGTCGAAATTCTTCTATCTCAGACACTTATCTCCACATTTTTTCTGTAACTTACTAAGCTACTCTTTCTGTTACTAATTACTGAAATAACTGACAGATTAATTAGACGTCGACGTCAAATTAAGAGATTACTTATTGAATTTATAGTGTATGTTTTTATCAAAAAATTTTATCTATATTTATCTACCTAAATAACGATATTTGTCTGTATAAAATAGGGGAATAAATTAAATAGTACGAATTTCATGGTGTTACGGAAATTCAGTCAAAATGTTGATACACAGCAGTCGATTAGGCGCAAAAAAGTTGACTTTGAGTTGGTTTACTCGTACCTAGGTTCACCAAATATGTCATCAGTTTACAATTTTATTTCCGTACCCACATTTCCTATGTACAGTCAGAGGCAAAATAAGGTGTACACATAAATGTTCAAGAATATGTCCCCGTACACTCTAATTCTGTGTAATAAGAACGTCGTAACATATTTATGAGCGGATTCTTTCGATACTTATTTTTGCACTTGACTGTACTACATGTGAAACGTGAGTACGTAAGTGGGTAGGTAGTATGTAGGTACCTACTATCAGTACTATCACTACATAAAAATGAATCCACATTTTCACCTAACTGCATTGGAAGCTGAAAAATGGATACATCTGTTTATATTCAATTGTACTCTGTGAATAGTCTTCGAAAACTATACTAAACAAAATAGGGCAAACAGCACATGTGCGTTAAGTACTTATAAATGAGCTATTATAGTATCGTATCAAGTGTTTATTACTATTATGTTATCGGAAATATGAAATTAATAGTAAATTATTCATTCGGAAAGCTGTGTCAATAATTACGTACCTTATACTGTGTTATTCACTAAATAAATTCAATCGCGTTAGGCAAATGACACAAACTTTTGGCTTTAAATGAATGAATTCGGAAATCAAATTTCATAAAATATATTGCATAGCTAAATCAAAACCGTTGGTATTAACTGAAAATTCACATCACGTATTTTCTTGTTAAAGGTACTTACCTAAGTATATTCGTGATTTTCAAAGAGTTCAAAGTTACCTTTAACAACAAAATACATACCTACATTTTGAGTTAATACTGTTTAGATCTAGGTGTGCGATATGGTACAAAGAGAAAAAGTACCTAGCTCGATTTAGTGATTATAAATTGGCATTGAAAGTAGTTAGGGTAGAAATGAAAATTCGAGCACAAAGCCTCAGGACCGGTGTTTATTACCTGCATATACGTATATGGAGGCTTTCTTCACAACGATCTAAAGGTGATTCAGGTATCAAATTTAACAAGAACTTAAAACGAATATACGACCATAATAAGTCCATTGTAGACACGTGTTGACAGACTGCCATAGCCGGGCCACAAACGTATAATAATAAAACTAATGTATAGCAAACTTGTAAATGTGAAAATGGGCTCGACCGTTGAATGCATAATTTTCTTATAATTAGTAACCTCTGTATAAAGCTGTAACCAAACCGTACATATTTTATTTCACTCCTATTTTATAATTATATTTTGTTTCATTTTTAATTCACCTGTTATCAAATTCGTAATTGTATTTATTAAACCATTAATATATTTATTTTATTTATAGAAGTCTATAATTATTGCGAGCCTACCTAATGGTTGACCTTTTTACATTATTGGAGGGTAGTTTCTAAAATCAATGATAATGATTCTAAATTGCCTCTAGAAATATAACGTACACTATTTTCTACGTATATAACACATCTTGTGATGATAATTAAAATAATAGTTTAATTACTCGATCCATTCAAACAAACAACTCCCCACACCAGCAAACTTACCTGCATAATTAAATAAACAGTATTCCACAAATATAAATCAAACACAAGTTTCAGTCAAGTTACATGAAAGTGAAATAAATATTAATTAAGGGAATTATATACTGATGCGTGCGGCGCGTGCGCTGCCGACGGAGTAAAGTAGTAAACACGTTGCGACGCCCCCCGCCCGAGTCGGCGACCGGCAATTAGCGGGTCCACTCGTTTTAAATATCGCACGCACCGTATCTGCACTTTCCACCGTTGGGCATGTCGTGTAAAGCCCCGTTTACACGGTGCCAGTACTGGCGTGCGATTTGCGTTCACTATGCCGGGTGGGAATGATTGTACCAACAAACGCATTTTAAACGTAAAAAAACGAGGAAGAGGAAGTAAAAAAAATGATGACATGTGCCATTTTCGAACAAAAATTTTTTTTTTTATATTTTGAATGTTTTTATTTATGACCAGTAAAACAATGTAGGGAAACATTTTTTCTCAAAGCGTTCTTAAATTATTTCTTAAATATTTTTATAAAACAACTCAAATTGCTAGAATGTATTTGCTAACAGTTTTTTTTCTTTCAATAATTTTGAGTTGTGTTTCTAAGTAGTAGGTAACACTATATGACTAATATGACATCTAAAATTTCTATTATTATTTTAGTTAAAGATGTTTCGTTAAGATTTTTCTCATTTTCTCTAACGTCAATCAATCTAAATTTAATGTCCACATGACCATTTTAAGCAGGCACGCATTTTTAGTGAGTTATGATGAATATAAAAAAAAATGTAATCTCGTATTACTGAAACGAAGCCGAATCCAGAAAAAAATATATGACCTTATAGTCTGAAAATATGGGCAGGAATACAGCTTTCAAGTCTGTAAATATTCTCATTACTACCCTGTGTAACCCATATGCCAAAAGCGTGTTACCACAGTCTACCAGGTGAAATTGGTACGAGGATCTACTTGGATTAAAACAGCCTCCAGTGTTTTCGAAGCGATTGTTCTGGGAACTACAGAATCGCCATGGCTCCTTATTTGTAAAAAAAAGTTTGGACTTTGTTTTGCTTATGTAGAATAGAAGAAAAAAAATCCCATACTTTGTTTTGTATGCTGTCTGACACACGCTTAAAACAAATTTAAGTTGTACCGAAATATGGCAATATAATAAAAATCGCAAGCAAGTTCTAACACAGTCTAAATGGGGCATTAAGCGTTACAACTTTTTCTGATTAATACCGCAGTGCAGTTGTCACCAAGTTATCATATTTGGCGCGATGTTTAAATGGTTCGAATTGCCTTTAAGCATCAATTCCGTCATTTGTAGGTACTTAATGTGTATCTACACTCTCACATCATGCAAAAGGCTTCGTTTTCTACAGAAAGCATAACTGCCGTTTACCGACGCGACGTGACCGATGTCCCGGCTGGGTAAGGTCTAGTGCGAGTCATTTTTAATTCCTTTTGTTCATGAAATATATTTAGGTAAACCTCGAAAGTTCAATGATTAGAGTATAGATTGTATTTATAATAAGTGTACGTTGTCTTTAAAATTAAAAACAGACGATTTCGATAAGCCTCGAAAGTTCAATAATTTACCCCTTTGAAATTAAAAACAGGCGATTTTGATAAATACGAATGAGCAGCTAAAGAATAATTTGAATCCATTGCAGGTACTTATTCTACAGTAGGAGGATACAGTAGGAGGTTACCTTGACAGATACCTAATTATTTTTTGCATGTTTCGTAACGGTTTTTTATATTTTTATGTGCCTACTTATACCAATTGTTTGTGGAACAACTCAAATTGGTTGATGTGTATTTTAACCTTATTGACGCCACGTCAAATACAAAAGCCGTCCCTCACACGCCACGTCAACAAAATGTCAAAATTGAAATTGAATTTTACGCACTTGCGTGTAGGTCTATATTGCTCTGTGGACCCTGGTCCTGGTCCACTTAACACGTTGAACGCTACGAGCCAGCTCGCGAGGCCGAAGGCCGAGTTGCTAGAGTCCAGTGCTCCCATGCTACTCAATGAAAAAGTGTAACATCCGACAATCCGCGAAGGCCGAAGGCCGAGGTCCGCGTAGCAGTGATGGGCAAAATGTAATCGACTAACGATTAACAATTAAGATTAGCCTAAAAGTAATCGATTAACGATTAAAAGTGACGATTAATCAATCTTAGTCGTAAGATGTTCGACTAATTTAATCACGATTAAGTTAATCCTTGATTAAATACGAGCGATTAAATCTATAATCGATTGATTAATTAGATTAATTTTCTTTCGATTGACATTAGATTTTTTTTTTAAGTTTAACTAAGTTTCGGGTTCGGCTGACAGACTGGTATGCCTTAAGGCATGTATATGTATAACAATACCTAGGTCATTACGGGTCTTTTATATTTATACTGATTATTTGGGAAACACATTTGAGTGCGACTACAGTGAAACCCCGTTAATACGATTTCGTAGGGACCAGACAAATAACGCGTCTTAAGCGGGAAAGCGTGTTATGCGGGAAGAAGATTTATTTTTTGTCAAATTTTTAATTTTTCTGTGTAATGTTACGTATGAGTTATTTTTCTTATACATATTATATATTTAACTGATTTGGACGCTCAGATAAAGAAAACAAATTGTACTAAGGTTGCACATGCAGGTGTATGCAATGCGATGGGATCATGAACTTTACTGGTCGCTTGGTCAATGCAACAAAGTTACCTACAAAGGAGGAGCGATCGGTAGAATAATTTTTTCCAGCCTAATTTTCAATTGGTATAGTAAAATTATAACATTCCTGCTTACATCTATAAGTAAATAATGCCATACGTCAATGTAACTTGGGTTACAGACAGCGTATTAAACGAGATGATGAATCGTATTAACCGCATAAAAATATAGGAAAACAGCATGCAAAATGCAGGGACCGGCATAAAATGGCGTATTACGCGGGAAATCGTATTAAACGTGATCGTATTAAGCGGGTTCTACTGTATTTTCAAACTGTTTCCTTGCAATCGAATGCTTGAAAGTCACAAGTTGGCCTCCTGATCGGATAATCCGATAATGTAACCATAAGGTGTCAAGCGTAACTCTTCAATGGCCACTGAAATTTAAAGTATCAATAAATATTTTAAATCACTTATTTTCTATTTAAAACTATGTTTGATGCTTTTAGTATCCGAGGGCCTTCCAGCTTCAGGTACACTTATATTATAATATAACATAGGAACAGAATTAGAATTTGTTTGAAACGCTGCCGCACACGTGTTTAGCAAACGCTAACATAGAATTCTTAGCCTCTACATCCTATTGTTATTGCTAAGTAATATTAATGACGGTTCCGAGTCAAAAATCCGACCGAGATAACACCGTAAAGTCTAGGCAGTAAATGTCTTCAAATCACGCGATAAGGGCAAGTTATTTTTTTTTACTACGGCCCTTTACCATCTCTTTTGTTTTTCGTAAGAGCGAAAGGAATAGCTTACTTATGAGAATAATGAGCAACCATCCTTATAGAGCATAGCAGGTAAGAATAACGAAGTTTGAACTAATTCTAGCAAGAATTTAGTTATGCTCGATTAAAAATATTGTTGGTACTTTTAATAAATTTCTGGCCAACCAGTTTATCAGTACCTAGAAAAAGTTGCGAATTTCAATACTTGCTTTAGAAATCGAGCCAACGGCTTGTATTTTTCAAATACGCCGCTCTTTACTACGGACAAACCGTGGTTGGCCCGCCGAGTATACATTATATGATATTTATGGATGAAATGATGGATTGTGTAAATCGATTTCTTATTCAATTTTTAAAATAGCTAAGTAACATTTTTTTTGCCCTGCTCTAGAATGATTTCAAAAAATATACTGAATGATAATACATATTACTTTTTTGTTATGCACTATGTTTCAAAATGTAATCGAGACGTAATCGTTAATTTAGTCGATTAAAATGCCGATTGATTAATCGTTAATCGAATTCTGCAGCGATTAAGTTAATCTTAATTTTATTAAATTAATCGCGATTAGTTTTGTGACGATTGATTGTTTAGTCGATTAATTAGTTGATTAAAAAATAATCGATTAATGCCCATCTCTGCCGCGTAGGCCATTAGATGTACTTGTTATATGCAAAACTTCTCATTAATAATTAAATAAAACTTGGACGAAGTCAAAAATAATATTGGGACTAATGCTTATTATGACTTGAAATTGTGGACCATAGTTGCAATATTGGACTGTCTGTAGGTGGGTTTTCAGAACCTACTTAATTTAATCGCGTCATGTTTTCATCTACCCTCAGCTCTAAACCATCAAATGGGTTAAGGAGACATTAGAGGGTAAATTTCGTTTACATTTATTGTCGTCGCAAAGGCATCATGCCGATCGGGCCATAAATCACCGGGTCGGCCACGCCCCCTTTGCTACCTGCTTGTAGGGATGCGTGCCGCAACCTTCGCACATTATCGATGGCGTTATCAGTAATCATATTTGGTTTGGTGGATTAGTTTAAACTCATTCTTAAAAATATTAGTACATACGTAATGATTTTCGTAATAAAGTTATATTTAAGTGTAGGTAATATGAATATAAAAGAAAATGTCGTAATAAAGGTTTATTTTTATATTTAGGTACATTTTATATAGTATACTTAAGTTAAATAATTATAAAATATAATTTATTTTATTGAGTATTATAACAAAAAACTAAATTATACTTAATAAAACAATATAAAATACAACACATATTAAAATAAAAATTCCATCCTGGCACACACAATATTATTATCACCCCTTTCCATCAAATATTTGCGTCCGTCATCACCCTGCTTGAATTTGTAGCCAATTTTCTTCAAAATCGTCCTCATGGATGTGGCCCCGCATTTTAGTCCAGGTATGTCTTCCTTGAATTTTTCCAGTATTTTTTTAACGGTGGGATATTCTCCATTGTCATAAAATGACGACACTATGCGTTTCAGCACATCGACGTCGAAGTCGTCCAAATGTGTTACTGTTGCTGGAGCCGTGAACGTCTTCCTTGGTGTAGATGGTAGCCCGTCTTGTAAAACTTCCCTCTTGATTTTTCCGACGGTCCTCACTCCTACTCCACATATATACGCCGTAATATCTTGAGGTGTATTAAGATTCAACCGATGAAGTTTTGTTGGATCACATTTCAGTTCGTTAAAAATTGATAGAACGTTATAGATAACGCTCCGAGTTTACGCGTTAATATCGCCCTTCAACTTCAACAACTGCACGTTAGAAAATATGGTCTCCATTTCTCAACTGATTGGCACTTATGATATCCGTGAGGCATTTTACAGTATTTATATACATGTGGATACTAATTATATTGATTTTAAGAACCAATGACAAAATACCATGATAACATTACTAAATACAGTTCAGGAATCACTAATTACAGTTCAAAACGACCGCTATAATAATCTACTATCTTTGAAGAACGGTTACATAATTAGGTCATTATAATAATTACCTTTATTCGAAAATAACACTAAAAGCGGTATATTTATGTGTATACTAAATATATTGCAACAATAACAAACATTACAATTAGAAAATACCAAGTAGATAGTAATAACCGCTATTATGATTAACCGTTTAGGTAATTGTATAATAACCTATTCTAATTCTAAAATAACTCAAACATCAAACCTAACGACTTAAATATACTACATACTACTTAATAAATAAATATTTATAAATATAGGAATTAATTCTACTTATAACTACCATGCATATGCATAGTACTGTTTCATAGAACAAGCACGGTTCATCGATAAGAAATATCGACTTTAGCCGCATCTCTCTGACAGCTCGTTTTTATTGCCCGACCGGCATGATGCTTTTGCGACGACAATAGTTTAATTTCTAAAACGACAGACTATACTTAGTGCGGGTTTGTTATATATCCATCCTCCGACAACAAATCCAATCATTTCGCTGCTAGTTTAAATTTGTAGTGTGTGCCTCCTATACATGCTGGGAGCCCGAATTAAAGCTATTCTAATTTTATTATTGTACTAAGCCCACCTATAGTAGCGCAATACTCAAATTTCTGTTAAATTTGTTGTGAAAAGGACACTGGTTGATCAAAACAAAACCCTTTCCTTCTGTCAATAGTTAACAGCTTGCTTGCGTGCTTGTAATTTATAGTTTAAATATAACCTTTTGACCACAGTAAGATTTTTTTTATTTAGCTAAAAATTTATTTTTGTAGGACAAATTATTTTATAAAATCTTTTTTAGTTGTACAATTTAAGTACAGATAAATTTTATGAAACGGTACAAATTGTGCATATAATATAGAATTAAATCTAAAGTAGACTATCAAATTAAAATTAAATAAACTAAAGCAATCAAATATAACTGAACTAAAGTAACCTATCAAATTAAGACTAAATAAAACTGAAATAAATCTAATACCTAGGTAAAGAAAAATATTGATATTTACAACGTAAAAAATTAGTCCAATTCAGATTATACGTCGAATAATAGGATAGAAGAATAGAATCCGCTTACTTATTCATAAACGTCTCATAATAGTAAGCTCAAGTCATTTAAGTATTGTTGGTCTTAGCAACAACTATAAACGAAGAAAAGTAAAAATACATTAGATCAAGTAACTAAAGAAATGAAACCTATCAAAAAAACATTTTTGACTATACCTTATTTAACCCTACACTAGCATTAGAAACACTATTTTTAAAAGGAAACTTGTTGCACGTTCAATATTTAATAAACATTAGCCAATAATGGTAAACAAGACGTGGTGTAGCATTACCTGTTCCTATCTTGCACATGCGCCTTGAACCGTGTGTGTGTCATCAAAACTAGAATTCATAATAATGTGCCTATGTGTACAATATATCCTTCGGTCCGTCATATATAGCAGACCATGAGGTACCTACCCCTGCCTATATAAAAATCACTTTTTGTAGAGCACTACCAATTCGTACAAACAGCAACACAGCTAGGTATACACTTCAGAAATTGGAAATATTGCATGAAAGAGAATCACACTTACAGTCACGTGTCAGTTACATAGGAATGTTGAGCCACTTGGCAAAGAATGCAATTTGGTCGTGTAATAAATATTATGGGTTCGGTATTTTTCGTTAGTAGGCACGATCGCGACATTTCCGATGGTCCCCGATGATATGTCATCGAATCTTTGTTGCGTCAAAATTTCAGTATTTGAAAACTAGTTGACATAATAAAAATTCCTTCGTCTACGAAAATTAAGAATTAGCTATCGGCCATGATTAGACGCTAGATGTCGTTGTTCCTTGTGGAAACTGGATAACGACAGTTCTTCATAGATTTGTCTAAAACCGTTTAGTAATTTAATCACGGTTTCTTCAAATCGGATTTCATGATTTATCTGACGAGGCAAGGTATTTTTAGGCGAGGTATTTTTCCAAAACAAGATATTTTTACAAACAGCCATGTTATCGGGCAATTTTAAACAAATGCTATTGCTGTCTTTATTATAATTCATCACATCTCTTAGTTGACGTTAGTTGAATACTTTACGTAAGCCAAATATACAAAATTTGAATTTGCCGCCTTTTCTTACTGCCAAGTTGGTTGGACCAAAATGTGGTTACACAGGAGACATTCATAACAGACCGGTTGAAGAAGGGAGAGTAATACACTCGTGATACACATACCCATTATGCATATCCTTGTAAGGCCCAATGTACATTACAATGTACACTCCAATTCAATGAAATTTAAACCTTTTATAAACTTAATAAAGTCGCATTTACTTTGTTTGGTCGTTTTCTCAAACAAACGAAGTTCACCACTATTCCTTACAAGGCAAGGTTCAAAATAAGATTTAAATAAAATAGTATGGTGGGCCTTACGAGGATATTTTTTCATTGACAGAGACAAATGCTATTGCTGTCTTTATTATAATTCATCACATCTCTTAGTTGACGTTAGTTGAATACTTATGTAACCTTTGTGGAAATATGGTAGATAGACGTTTGACAGTCTACCTATAATCCTTTAATTAATCTGTCAGTAGCCATACAAATGTTTAATAGAGACTTGATAGTTTCTGGCTGAAATTCTAACTTTGAAAAAATATCTGACAGTGACAGCCGTTGAAAGGAAAATGAACGAAAATTTCTACATAGCAGCTTAGCAGTCAAATTACCGGCTCTGAAGTTAGATTGACGTCTCCAAGACTAAAGCGGATGTTATATATTATAACGTAACTATAGTAACGTCAGCTTCCGGAAAATTCGTAATCAATCATTGGTTAAACGTTTTTGTTATTACGTAACCATGGTAATGTCACCTTCTGAAGAAACCGCGAGCGATCATTGGTTAACCGTAGCAAGGCCCGCTCCATTGGTCAGCAGAGTTCGGCCGAAGTCGTGATACTAGTCTCGTAAGATTTCGGAACCCGATTTGTATTATTCGACTAAGTTGCGAACAGTGCGAACGATCAACATTCCCGTGTATTATTTAATTTGAAGTTGACATAATATAACTATATTTATCTCTTTCATTTTCTCTCTGCTCTGTCTTTAATGGTCCGTTAGGAGTGTTGCTGTTTGTACTTACACAATGGATAGTATTTATTAGTAGGTATATCTAATATAGTCTAGCTAATATCTGGAACCATTCAGGTTTATCTGGCTAACTCGTCTATAAATAAACACAAAATAATACTTTGCATTGAATAACTTACTTAGTGAGTAGCTACTACTAGTTCTGAAACTTGAACTGATTCCGAAAAAAAAAATCCTAAGACCAGCAAAAAATACATTCATCCTCTTTTTCTATTCTGCGTCCCAAAACCTCACTGGCACCGGATATACCTACACTTATTTTTTGGCTATCCTGTATATGTATATTATGCCTTCGAGCTTAATTATGTCAATTCTAAGATGTGACATCAGAGTTTTTCACTCGTTAAGTCGTTACAGTTCATACGGAGTGATCTACTTGTAAATACAACATTATTATAATGAAATCTATTCTAAAATTGGACCTCGACTTCAATTTATTGTATAATATATTATGTTTATTAACGATATATTATTGTGAGTAGATTATCATTGAACCTAATTAATTATTCATCTACGGAATACGAAGGATGGAGCTAACATTTTTGGTATAGATGGTGTCTTTTTTAGGCTCTAGTGCGAGAAGTGTGTCAGGTCCAAAACTTCGGAGGGCCATCTGTACTAAAAAACGTCGTACGAGACACGTGCAAAAACGAAAATCGTAACTCGTATCGATTTAAAACACTCCCTATCGGTCGTGTTTTAAAACATCGCCACTCTTTTCGAATTTCATGTTTTTCGCACTTGTGTCGTAATGTACTATTTTAACATTAGTTTACCTATTCTGAAATCCACGCCACCTAACGATTACTTGATGTATGTATATACATAACTCCGACGCTACCGTCGTAGCGTCGATTCTACGATCGGCTACAGTAAGAGCGAACTGACGCAGCCACTCGACTCGACGGAACCTAGTCATCGAGTTTGCCCTAAAAGTACACTGATCCTCCGGTAGATGGCGACACAAACCTATATTTGTTTTTTCATGCACTACATATTTACCCACAGAACTAAGATGACAAAGAATGATCGACAACGATTAAAAGCATAACCAAAAACGAAACGCAAGTGTGTGCGTAAATTTGTCTATGTGTGGTCAGGAATAGGGTTGCCTATTACAACAGAGCAATTATCTATCGATGTTTGACTGTTTTATCGACTACATGGTATTTTTTATCTTCGTTTTTTGCTATAAGTTTTATAGTACAATGTGAATTGAGGGTGTCGAATTACAAATTGCAAACGTGTGTGAACTTAGCATCTGGCGTATCCCTTAAATTTAACAGAAATAATAAAAATCGTATAGTATCAAAAAAATCTCACAAAACATAGTAAGGTCCTTCAAGTTCGTTAAATACACATTCGTACTTAAAATCTGGGAATATGTCGGCATTGTAATGTAATAGACTGATTAGGTATGTTTATCGAACGAATATCGATATTGGTAGTTCAACGTTTAGTCAAGCTCTAGCGTAGCGTGACCATTTATATTTTTACACAAAATATCCTTTAATATGAACTGTTGTGATAAATTATTAGCGCACAGTGATAGGACAACTAACAATTAATGCTAGAAAGTGATAACTTACACGATTTATGCTACTAAATCGACAAAATATCGTTTGAAAACAATCAACCGGCAAATCAGATTTACCTATGAAACAAGTGTTTGCCGTCATTTCTTCGGTGGGTAACAGGGCAATCCTTTACACTGCACGATACCAAATCGGTTTAATTATTTGTCTAAATTGACTTCATACTAGAATTAAATATAAAATCACTTTTAAATAACAGTCTCCGTCGAGAAGGCTGATACGGCTGATATGTCACTTCGAAAGTGGTTACGCTTTTGGGTTGTTTTCTATCTCTTTTGCACTCGTGTAAAAGTCATATGACTGGTGGCTTCCCTTTCACACGCTTCCTTTCTCTGTTAAGCGCTAGCGCGGATTCTAACTTTATGTATTTACCCCGAAAAATATACGGATTCGTTCAAAGGAAAATATAATAATTTAGATTTTAGCAATTCTTGTAACTCAAAATTTTGTAAGGTAATTTTGAGATAGGATTTAAAATTAATCCAGAAATATTTATATCTGTAAAGGTAGAATAAATAAACAATAACTCATTTGGTATCGCAAAAATCAGACGAATATCATATCATATTAATAAGGTACAAAAGAAACCCTTACAGAGCCACTGTGTACTTCCGTCTGTCTATTACATTGTAAAATATCTCGTGTTTGAACCATTCAAGCGATCGATTTGATGAAATAATGAAAAACGCTAACCGCAATAAATCGAATGTATTATATTTTTATTTTATTTTTAGTAACTATGGGGCATCATTTCACTTCAATTTACTGGGGCGAGTGGGATATCATTTGAAAGAGCCAAAATTGAACATTCCAGAACAATTTTAATTTTGTATTTCATACCGAAATAATTTGTGTTTTGAAGGAAAATGTGAAGAAAAATCGAGAAAATATGGAAACATATTTTGTTATTTTCCCATTACATAGGTACTTTGGTAGATTCAAGATTCAAGTTGTTACCTTCCAGAACCGGTAATTGACTGATTTCAATGAGGGTTTTTGATACTTTTTCTGCTATGGGGCGGTGAGATGGCAGCACTGTGCGTAAGGACCAACGAACTGTCAAAAGAAATACGCGTATTTCGTTTTCAATATATTTTTAGGTTTCTTTATTCTTAAACCCATTACAGTTCAGTCAATCCCCATGAAATTAACAAAGGTCTAGTTTTTTTTAGTAGCAGTGACTTTGCGCACGTATTTTAGATCTTTTATAAGTTATTATTATTATTATCTACAGTCTGCCTTCTGTGGACGCCTACATAGCGCGGCCTGTTGGCAGACAAAATATCGAAAACCCTCATTGCAACAATATAGGTTCATAAGTTTGCTTATTAACACAATGTATGAATTGACTGCGATCTAAAATTTATAGCAAAAATATTGTATCGTTCTGGAGCTGAATATCACCTTCGCCTTATCAGGGTAAATATTTACCTAGCTGCGACAGTCTGCCATTGAAATTTAAAGTACCTTCATTATACATGATTTTATTAGTACATTGTGCATCAAGGGAGGTAAGTACGGAATCACTAACGAGAGTGTTAGACGCCCGACGCCGTAGACGGAGGGCTTTTATGACTCGAGTTAATATTCCGCTTACCGACCGTGATGCATACAATGTTTTTCATCACACTTGCCGACAAAAAAAATTGTTTTAAGACATAATATTATTAAATGACGTACTGACATTTCTACTACTCCCTAGGGGATTTCACTTTTCTATTATTCCCGCTATGCACGCAAGCAATGGCGCGCTTAGACAGCAAGTGTGATGAAAAATTTATTACGGCTTACCCCTCGTCTGTAGTTGTTAAGGATCAGTACGATGGATTTTGAATTATATTCCACAACTTCATTCTTTGCGATTTAAGGTTTACATATTGTAGTAGCGCCCCACGCATCAGCCTTGCACGGTGTTTAAAGGTTTTTTTTTTTTTTTTTTTATGTTAGCAACACTAAAAACATTCCCACTATCTTTCACCCCCTCTATCGGGGTTCCATAGTCGGCTCACTGACTGCCTCGTTCGAATCATTCAACGTTTCCGTGCTCAAGCCTTCGCACGTCAAGCAACACGCCGAATTTTCTTCAACGCCGAGTTATCTTCAACGCCGAGTTATCTTCAACGCCGAGTTATCTTCAACGCCGAGTTTTTACAACGCAGAGTTTCTGCAACGCTGATACGTTACTGCTAACAGAGCAGATACTGTCATGCTTAAAGTCTACAACGGCGAGTTTTCTGCAACGCAGAATATTTACAATGCTGATACGTTACTGCTAACAGGGCAGATACTGTCATGCTTAAAGTCTTCAACGTCGAGTTTTCTGCAACGCAGAATATTTACAATGCTGATACGTTACTGCTAACAGGGCAGATACTGTCATGCTTAAAGTCTTCAACGTCGAGTTTTCTGCAACGCAGAATATTTACAATGCTGATACGTTACTGCTAACAGGGCAGATACTGTCATGCTTAAAGTCTCCAACGTCGAGTTTTCTGCAACGCAGAATATTTACAATGCTGATACGTTACTGCTAACAGGGCAGATACTGTCATGCTTAGTCTTCAACGTCGAGTTTTCTGCAACGCAGAATATTTACAATGCTGATACGTTACTGCTAACAGGGCAGATACTGTCATGCTTAAAGTCTTCAACGTCGAGTTTTCTGCAACGCAGAATATTTACAACGCTGATACGTTACTGCTAACAGGGCAGATACTGTCATGCTTAAAGGGTAACAAGTAGCCCAAAGGCACTGTTACGCCAAGCTAGCTAACAATAGCTAACGCCGAATATATGCAACGCCGAGTTTTCTTCAACGCCGAGTTTTCTTCAACGTCGAGTTTTCTTCAACGTCGAGTTTCTGCAACGCCGAGTTTCTGCAACGCAGAATATTTACAACGCTGATACGTTACTGCTAACAGGGCAGATACTGTCATGCATAAAGGGTAACAAGTAGCCCAAAGGTACTGTTACGCCAAGCTAGCTAACAATAGCTAACGCCGAATATATGCAACGCCACCGAGTTTTCTTCAACGTCGAGTTTCTAACAACGTCGACGCCAAGCTAGCTAACAATAGCTGATGCTGAATTTCTACAACGCAAGGCCGAGTTTCTGCAACGCAGAGTTTTCTGCAACGCTGATACGTTACTGCCAAACCGGGCAGATACTGTCATGCTACTCATGTTTTAAGACTGAACCAGTAACCATACAAAGGTACTGTTACACCAAGCTAGCTAACAATAGCTGACGCTGAATTTCTACAACGCAGTTTTCTAGAACGCAAGGCCCAGTTTCGGCAACGCAGAGTTTCTGCAACACTGATGCGTTACTGCCAAATCGGGCAGATACTGTCCGAATATGTAGCTACCGCTGAATTTCAGCAAGGTCCAGTTTCTACAACGCTGATGAAATGAAATGAAAAATGTCTATTTGATGCTAAAAATAGAAACAAAAGGAAAACTTAATCGTATGCGTAGTGCCAAATGGGGCTGTTACTGTCACGTTTAAAGGGTAACCATACAAAGGTACTGTTACGCCAAACTAGCTAACAATTTAGCTATGTACGCCTGTATCTCCAATTTTGGGATCATCACACGAGCACCATCAGCACAGCCCAGCCCAGATTCTGTACGCACGACATCTTTTCAACCTGACACGTCAACCGGTCATCGGCACCAGAATGTACCCACTGAATGCACACTGTTCTCGCTCGAGGAAATAAAATTGGACGAGGAAATCGTCAATTGACTGGAGAAATTAGCTGAAGAAGGTCATATATGGCCAATTGCCACCTTCTAGTCATACCCCTTCTAAAACCTATAAGCGACGCATGTCGTGTTCTATGCGATTCTCATTTTACACAGACAAAAACGAGAAGGAATTTTGGCATTTCTGCAATAAATGCAAATTTAAAGGATAAGTTACTGTAAATAATGCAGAGCGAGACTAATAAGTTAAAGCGTAGACCGTTAATACATTTAAAAGAAAAATACACATTAACTGTATAATTTATTTAATAAAGAAAATTTCATCATGAAGAATAGACACCGCCGTCAGAGAGGTCATGTAAACTACAACACTCTGCATCGGAACACGACATATCCCGCGCCGAATGCCGGGCGCCATCGTGCCGCAGCGCTGCCCGCGCCGGCGCCGTCGCCCGCCGCCAGCTACAGCGCCTGCTACCGCAGGGGCCGCGAGCGCGTGCGCACGCCTCGCATATACGAGCAGAAACAATAACACACGAGGTACAATACACTGGACGTCTGCTGCACTCCTCTCGCTCCTGGTCAGAAATCAGGGTCCTGGTCAACTAGTGATCCCGTTATTTTATCATGGAGGGTCAAGAGATATCTATTTTATCATTATCACCTCCTATTTCTACCTAATAATCTAAATATGAACAAGAAAAACTTGATTACAAAATGTCTATTAATAAACTGTTAACAATTTCATTGCGGACGAGAGCTACGCGCTACGCTCATAGCCGATCCCGTGATTTTTTCCGCTTTTTAGCAAAAATTGACCTCCCACAGAGAACTCCCCTCGAGAGTTCCCCGCGCTCAAAGTGTTAAATCAACGCCATCACTTCAACAAATTCCTTGCTGGATCTTCTGTTACACGTATTTAATACTTACTAAAATATGCTAACAGATGACGTGACATTGTACCCTTACTGTTAATAATATTGATATATTAAATTTAAAATGTATGAATACATTTGTAAAAACCACCACATTTTCAAATGGAAGATTACCACACAGCTTCAAAATTAATAAAAAATAATTGTTACATGTGTCTCCAATAGACTTATAAGATGCGTATTATTTAATACCCATTTCCGAACCACACGGAAAATATTATCTCCAATTTATGTTGGATATTTTATATGAATTTAATTGTTTAGCGATGGTTTAATCATGATCACCGTACATATTTACAAGGATTCTAAAACTAGTTTATGAATACCTTGGATGCAAAGAGTTATTTATATCTTGTTATTTATATTCAATTCGAAACATATTATATGCAATTAAGACTACCGTCCCGTCGTCAGAAGTTAATAAAGTATAAATTACGGAATATCGCAAAATTAATTAGTCATCGTGCCTCTGCAAATGTGGTGGACATAACTAAAATTTAATCCCTTCAGGTTAAAATCAGATTCAAGCAATAATAATTATTTTCTAATGCTTCCACTACTGGCTGGGGAGCTTTCAACGTTGGTAAAGAAGCACACTGTTATTGGAAAAATACGGAACTAAGATGTCACATTAAAAATTTGAAATTAAAAGTAGCGTTTTTGGCTTAAAAATGTTTTTGCCCACAATATATACAATTGTGAAATTATGTTTTTTGCTTCATACATAAACACTAAGAAAAATATACACGCTGATCAATTATCTCGTAGATAATTTAGCGACTGGATGGGAGTTAGGAAATTGTGCCTATAAACAAATAAAACAAATACTTGTTGAACCGGAAGTAGATTTATTTGCAAGCCGATTAAAAACAATATTGCCTCAAATACGCTTTTACAATAAAAATATAATAATAAAGTAACGCTTTTCCAGCAGAAACTTAAAACTTTTTATGCATTTCCTTCATTCGCTTTAATTAACAGACTTCATTTTAAAAATGCATTGGCCAACACAACCCTGGCTTCCATTCTTTGAAAAGTTATTGGTTTCAGAATCCATACAACTCCATCCAAATATTTGATTCAAATATGGAACTATTAATAATTATAGATATGCGCTGTCATTATTGGAAAAAACACATTCTAGCGAGATGCAAAATTTTTTGACACGTAAATGGCCTAATGAAGATCTAGAAACACTTATTTTATTGGCCCTGGCTACCGCACACTGCGTACAAATCTTTATATTGATCCGAACACAAAATATTGACACACACACAGAATTACAACTACTTCCGAAATTTATAATAAAAATTCTCGGCGGAATTGTACACAACCGATATTAACTTCCATTTTTTGACGAGAAACCAGAACTTTGTCATCTCAATGTATACAGACGTAGTAAAATAATAACTAATTCACTTTGCGGTTTCAACATAGACACTTTATTTATCAGTTACAAAAAAAAAAAAAAAAAAACATATGCCAAAGACTCATCGCAAATATTGAGTTGCTGGATTTCACAATAGTGGTATCAACACATATTATGTTCACTGCACAGTATAGCACTAGGCATTCTGCCACTTCTATGTTGGTATAGCCAACAAGTTCGTTGTCAGTGTAGACATCATACGCAAAATTGCCAGTTGAAGCGATTTTTTCTTTTATTTTTGCCTAGTTTCATAATAATGAAATTGTAGATGATTGCTATCAATTTGCTAAGATATTTGTCGTCATCGTCAAGAAACCTGTAAAATAAAAATAATTCATAAATTTTATAATAACCATGATTAGCATAATGTTAAATACCTAAATCAAAATAAGAATTAAAACTCTTTAGTTTATTTTAAACTTACCTAATAAAAGATTTGCTGTTCTGAGAGTACCTTTACTGTTTATTTTACGTTTCGTCTCTGCGTTTGAGATTTATTTCACATTTGTGCTCTGAACATCCTACAATATGTAAACCTTAAATCGCAAAGAATGAAGTTGTGGAATATAATTGATGATCAAACGAACTTACCAAGTGAAGTTCGATCACAATTATGTGAGCAACTTCATTCGACGCGATTTATAACAACCCACCCTCAATATTAAAGGACAGTTTTGTCTAACGTCACCCTACCCACTTATAACAAAAAGTGAAATAAATTCTCAACATTACTACTGTAAACAAAATGATTCGAACGAGGCAGTCAGTGAGCCGACTATGGAACCCCGATTGAGGGGGTGAAAGATAGTGGGAATGTTTTTAGTGTTGCTAACATAAAAAAAAAAAAAAAAAAAAACCTTTAAACACCGTGCAAGGCTGATGCGGGGGGCGCTACTACAATATGTAAACCTTAAATCGCGTCGAATGAAGTTGCTCACATAATTGTGATCGAACTTCACTTGGTAAGTTCGTTTGATCATCAATTTAAAATAGGAATTGGTTTGAGTTCAATACCTTTTTGTACGGATCCTTATCAAACATAGATGGTTGGTTAAGAGACTTAAGAGTCCGGTAGCGATTTGGAAGTGAAAATATCATCCGACGTCAGGAACAGTGAATTCACAATAGGCGCACCTGCCAGTCCTGCCACTATGTTGAAATAGGGAATCAGCATCCAGCGACGGTGTGTTAGTAGGACATCACTATGCAATATGCATGTATACCTAATAACTGTAGGTCTAAGCGTAGGTCTATTTCTATGACTGGCTAAGGAAATTTCCTTTACAAAACTCTCCAACTTTTTTAATTTTAATGTATATTTTTAAAAAAAGTGTTTATGTAGATTGTAGGTATATATTTCAATTAGGTACTTTTCTGTGTAATATATTTCAATTACTTACTGTGCTTCTTATATTATTTGTAAAATGTAATGTGTCATCATTCGTTAGGTTGTAGTTAGGCCCCGCTGAAAATCGCCGCACAATGCTGAGTGTTCCATATAATTATGCCTTAGAGTTTAGACGACTAATTTTCCAACATATAGATATAACTGACAAACTGATTTGATTTACTTTTGTTTATGAATTTCTCTTAAATATTTACTTCTTACATTAAGACTCCTAGATTGAGATTCATTATATTCCACAACTTCATTCTTTGCGATTTAAGGTTTACATATTGTAGTAGCGCCCCACGCATCAGCCTTGCACGGTGTTTAAAGGTTTTTTTTTTTTTTTTTTTTTTTATGTTAGCAACACTAAAAACATTCCCACTATCTTTCACCCCCTCTATCGGGGTTCCATAGTCGGCTCACTGACTGCCTCGTTCGAATAATTCAACGTTTCCGTGCTCAAGCCTTCGCACGTCAAGCAACACGCCGAATTTTCTTCAACGCCGAGTTATCTTCAACGCCGAGTTATCTTCAACGCCGAGTTATCTTCAACGCCGAGTTTTTACAACGCAGAGTTTCTGCAACGCTGATACGTTACTGCTAACAGAGCAGATACTGTCATGCTTAAAGTCTACAACGGCGAGTTTTCTGCAACGCAGAATATTTACAATGCTGATACGTTACTGCTAACAGGGCAGATACTGTCATGCTTAAAGTCTTCAACGTCGAGTTTTCTGCAACGCAGAATATTTACAATGCTGATACGTTACTGCTAACAGGGCAGATACTGTCATGCTTAAAGTCTTCAACGTCGAGTTTTCTGCAACGCAGAATATTTACAATGCTGATACGTTACTGCTAACAGGGCAGATACTGTCATGCTTAAAGTCTCCAACGTCGAGTTTTCTGCAACGCAGAATATTTACAATGCTGATACGTTACTGCTAACAGGGCAGATACTGTCATGCTTAGTCTTCAACGTCGAGTTTTCTGCAACGCAGAATATTTACAATGCTGATACGTTACTGCTAACAGGGCAGATACTGTCATGCTTAAAGTCTTCAACGTCGAGTTTTCTGCAACGCAGAATATTTACAACGCTGATACGTTACTGCTAACAGGGCAGATACTGTCATGCTTAAAGGGTAACAAGTAGCCCAAAGGCACTGTTACGCCAAGCTAGCTAACAATAGCTAACGCCGAATATATGCAACGCCGAGTTTTCTTCAACGCCGAGTTTTCTTCAACGTCGAGTTTTCTTCAACGTCGAGTTTCTGCAACGCCGAGTTTCTGCAACGCAGAATATTTACAACGCTGATACGTTACTGCTAACAGGGCAGATACTGTCATGCATAAAGGGTAACAAGTAGCCCAAAGGTACTGTTACGCCAAGCTAGCTAACAATAGCTAACGCCGAATATATGCAACGCCACCGAGTTTTCTTCAACGTCGAGTTTCTAACAACGTCGACGCCAAGCTAGCTAACAATAGCTGATGCTGAATTTCTACAACGCAAGGCCGAGTTTCTGCAACGCAGAGTTTTCTGCAACGCTGATACGTTACTGCCAAACCGGGCAGATACTGTCATGCTACTCATGTTTTAAGACTGAACCAGTAACCATACAAAGGTACTGTTACACCAAGCTAGCTAACAATAGCTGACGCTGAATTTCTACAACGCAGTTTTCTAGAACGCAAGGCCCAGTTTCGGCAACGCAGAGTTTCTGCAACACTGATGCGTTACTGCCAAATCGGGCAGATACTGTCCGAATATGTAGCTACCGCTGAATTTCAGCAAGGTCCAGTTTCTACAACGCTGATGAAATGAAATGAAAAATGTCTATTTGATGCTAAAAATAGAAACAAAAGGAAAACTTAATCGTATGCGTAGTGCCAAATGGGGCTGTTACTGTCACGTTTAAAGGGTAACCATACAAAGGTACTGTTACGCCAAACTAGCTAACAATTTAGCTATGTACGCCTGTATCTCCAATTTTGGGATCATCACACGAGCACCATCAGCACAGCCCAGCCCAGATTCTGTACGCACGACATCTTTTCAACCTGACACGTCAACCGGTCATCGGCACCAGAATGTACCCACTGAATGCACACTGTTCTCGCTCGAGGAAATAAAATTGGACGAGGAAATCGTCAATTGACTGGAGAAATTAGCTGAAGAAGGTCATATATGGCCAATTGCCACCTTCTAGTCATACCCCTTCTAAAACCTATAAGCGACGCATGTCGTGTTCTATGCGATTCTCATTTTACACAGACAAAAACGAGAAGGAATTTTGGCATTTCTGCAATAAATGCAAATTTAAAGGATAAGTTACTGTAAATAATGCAGAGCGAGACTAATAAGTTAAAGCGTAGACCGTTAATACATTTAAAAGAAAAATACACATTAACTGTATAATTTATTTAATAAAGAAAATTTCATCATGAAGAATAGACACCGCCGTCAGAGAGGTCATGTAAACTACAACACTCTGCATCGGAACACGACATATCCCGCGCCGAATGCCGGGCGCCATCGTGCCGCAGCGCTGCCCGCGCCGGCGCCGTCGCCCGCCGCCAGCTACAGCGCCTGCTACCGCAGGGGCCGCGAGCGCGTGCGCACGCCTCGCATATACGAGCAGAAACAATAACACACGAGGTACAATACACTGGACGTCTGCTGCACTCCTCTCGCTCCTGGTCAGAAATCAGGGTCCTGGTCAACTAGTGATCCCGTTATTTTATCATGGAGGGTCAAGAGATATCTATTTTATCATTATCACCTCCTATTTCTACCTAATAATCTAAATATGAACAAGAAAAACTTGATTACAAAATGTCTATTAATAAACTGTTAACAATTTCATTGCGGACGAGAGCTACGCGCTACGCTCATAGCCGATCCCGTGATTTTTTCCGCTTTTTAGCAAAAATTGACCTCCCACAGAGAACTCCCCTCGAGAGTTCCCCGCGCTCAAAGTGTTAAATCAACGCCATCACTTCAACAAATTCCTTGCTGGATCTTCTGTTACACGTATTTAATACTTACTAAAATATGCTAACAGATGACGTGACATTGTACCCTTACTGTTAATAATATTGATATATTAAATTTAAAATGTATGAATACATTTGTAAAAACCACCACATTTTCAAATGGAAGATTACCACACAGCTTCAAAATTAATAAAAAATAATTGTTACATGTGTCTCCAATAGACTTATAAGATGCGTATTATTTAATACCCATTTCCGAACCACACGGAAAATATTATCTCCAATTTATGTTGGATATTTTATATGAATTTAATTGTTTAGCGATGGTTTAATCATGATCACCGTACATATTTACAAGGATTCTAAAACTAGTTTATGAATACCTTGGATGCAAAGAGTTATTTATATCTTGTTATTTATATTCAATTCGAAACATATTATATGCAATTAAGACTACCGTCCCGTCGTCAGAAGTTAATAAAGTATAAATTACGGAATATCGCAAAATTAATTAGTCATCGTGCCTCTGCAAATGTGGTGGACATAACTAAAATTTAATCCCTTCAGGTTAAAATCAGATTCAAGCAATAATAATTATTTTCTAATGCTTCCACTACTGGCTGGGGAGCTTTCAACGTTGGTAAAGAAGCACACTGTTATTGGAAAAATACGGAACTAAGATGTCACATTAAAAATTTGAAATTAAAAGTAGCGTTTTTGGCTTAAAAATGTTTTTGCCCACAATATATACAATTGTGAAATTATGTTTTTTGCTTCATACATAAACACTAAGAAAAATATACACGCTGATCAATTATCTCGTAGATAATTTAGCGACTGGATGGGAGTTAGGAAATTGTGCCTATAAACAAATAAAACAAATACTTGTTGAACCGGAAGTAGATTTATTTGCAAGCCGATTAAAAACAATATTGCCTCAAATACGCTTTTACAATAAAAATATAATAATAAAGTAACGCTTTTCCAGCAGAAACTTAAAACTTTTTATGCATTTCCTTCATTCGCTTTAATTAACAGACTTCATTTTAAAAATGCATTGGCCAACACAACCCTGGCTTCCATTCTTTGAAAAGTTATTGGTTTCAGAATCCATACAACTCCATCCAAATATTTGATTCAAATATGGAACTATTAATAATTATAGATATGCGCTGTCATTATTGGAAAAAACACATTCTAGCGAGATGCAAAATTTTTTGACACGTAAATGGCCTAATGAAGATCTAGAAACACTTATTTTATTGGCCCTGGCTACCGCACACTGCGTACAAATCTTTATATTGATCCGAACACAAAATATTGACACACACACAGAATTACAACTACTTCCGAAATTTATAATAAAAATTCTCGGCGGAATTGTACACAACCGATATTAACTTCCATTTTTTGACGAGAAACCAGAACTTTGTCATCTCAATGTATACAGACGTAGTAAAATAATAACTAATTCACTTTGCGGTTTCAACATAGACACTTTATTTATCAGTTACAAAAAAAAAAAAAAAAAAACATATGCCAAAGACTCATCGCAAATATTGAGTTGCTGGATTTCACAATAGTGGTATCAACACATATTATGTTCACTGCACAGTATAGCACTAGGCATTCTGCCACTTCTATGTTGGTATAGCCAACAAGTTCGTTGTCAGTGTAGACATCATACGCAAAATTGCCAGTTGAAGCGATTTTTTCTTTTATTTTTGCCTAGTTTCATAATAATGAAATTGTAGATGATTGCTATCAATTTGCTAAGATATTTGTCGTCATCGTCAAGAAACCTGTAAAATAAAAATAATTCATAAATTTTATAATAACCATGATTAGCATAATGTTAAATACCTAAATCAAAATAAGAATTAAAACTCTTTAGTTTATTTTAAACTTACCTAATAAAAGATTTGCTGTTCTGAGAGTACCTTTACTGTTTATTTTACGTTTCGTCTCTGCGTTTGAGATTTATTTCACATTTGTGCTCTGAACATCCTACAATATGTAAACCTTAAATCGCAAAGAATGAAGTTGTGGAATATAATTGATGATCAAACGAACTTACCAAGTGAAGTTCGATCACAATTATGTGAGCAACTTCATTCGACGCGATTTATAACAACCCACCCTCAATATTAAAGGACAGTTTTGTCTAACGTCACCCTACCCACTTATAACAAAAAGTGAAATAAATTCTCAACATTAATACTGTAAACAAAATGATTCGAACGAGGCAGTCAGTGAGCCGACTATGGAACCCCGATAGAGGGGGTGAAAGATAGTGGGAATGTTTTTAGTGTTGCTAACATAAAAAAAAAAAAAAAAAACCTTTAAACACCGTGCAAGGCTGATGCGTGGGGCGCTACTACAATATGTAAACCTTAAATCGCGTCGAATGAAGTTGCTCACATAATTGTGATCGAACTTCACTTGGTAAGTTCGTTTGATCATCAATTATTATAAAGACAGTTAAACGTTTGAAATGAAATTATTATCCGTAGTATGCCAAAACTGACAGGATTCTTGCCAGCTACTTCAATATATCACAAAGATGAGTAAAAAAAATGTTACCGCTCTCTTAATTCTAATTCTACTGTACCTATTTTGGACATTTTGCGCAGTTAATCGCCCACACTCTCGAGTATATTCCTACCTATAAGAGGATCTCTCTCTTTGTTGAGTAAAAGAAACCGGCCTTAACCTAAAAAGGAAACCTCGCTGAGTCTGTCTGTTTTTTTGCAAAAAACGCTATCTTTTTCCTCAATTTGGAGGTCAGGCGTGGATCGGATAGGAGTCAATACGAACAGTTGCTTTCGTTCGTTAAGGTGGCCGAACTACTGAGTTCATCATCATTCATCAGTTGATAGTCAGACTTTATAGGTAGGTACCTATTGATATGAGAAGAATAATAAACATACTTCAAATTCACTTCAATCATTCCACATGAAAGAAAAACCGGCTAAAATAACATCCATGGGATTAATATAAAATTATACAAAACATTATGCTTTTATTAATAATTGACTTTCACATTTAACACATTACAAAATTAACTGATAAATATAAACGTAACGTAAATATAACATCCATAATATAGTTAATACTACTATTTAAGTACTTTCAATATGCATTCAAAACTCAATTTTGAACTACTACATATTAATCTTCGGTTACCATAATATTTTACGTTGAAAGACATTACATTGTCTAGTTTATCTATCAAAATCTCGGAGAGCCATAATCAGAAAACCTGGCTTCAGTGTTGGGCAAAAAGTAATATGATTACTCCTTCCGATTACTTTGTAATATAGGTATATTACAAAGTACACATACAAACGTAATATACAGAAGTAATCATATTACTTTTTGCCCAACTCTGCCTGGCTTGACATAATAAATAAATATCTTGGGACATCATACACATTTTCAAATGTTTTATTGAACAGTTAAGACTTCTTTTTTACACATAATGATACAGCGTGCAATGTATCGCCACATGATTTTAACCTTTCTTGTCACAATTCATAAAGCTTTAATGGTTAAAACTAAATATCTACTAAATTTATATTTCACGCGTGTTACTTTTGTTGTAGTCGACTTTGAGATAATACTAAAAATACACGCTATATTTTTATAAATGCATTGTCGTATTCCTTGCAGACGTCATAAATAACTATCGTATAAATGAAACTTGTAGTAATTAAAATATAATACGATTTAGCACGATTTTGTAAATATGACATGATTTTACCATATAAAATCTTTTTTTTTTACAAAATAGGTAGAGGAAGGCTTAGCCTTCGACCCAATCTTGAGCCCTCTCCATCAAATTAATAGTTTCAAAATCGGGCTGTTGATCGACGCTATTCTACTGATACTTGGGACGCCCGACAAGTCACCATGCCTCTTTTGATCGACACTCAAATAAGCCGCCAGGCTGCCATGCCATGCCAGCCATGGCATCCTTGTCTCCTGCAATCTTATTAACATTACTGAACCAGTGGATATAATGGGCTATTGTTTCTCGGGTCATATTAACCTGTTATATTCGGGTCGGCCACAAGATCTTTCGAAGGCTTTAGTTGTTTATCTTTTGTAGGATTTTCATCTTCATAAATATATCCCTAAAGAACCTTCATCATGATTACCATTATAAGTTTTATTAAAATGTGCGTTGATTCAAGTATAGACTCAAAAAAAATGGTAAGATTCTTCTTCTTTCTTTTGTTAAAATATTAGTTCTAAAGATTTACAAGAATACGAGTCCCGAATCATTTGGTGAAATCACCAAAACAAGTTTTAGAGTTTTTGCACATGCATACTCCGGAGTACTTTTTATACGGTCTGTCCTCAAACATCACGTTTCGCAGACTGTATACTCTCTCGGTTAGTATAATTTAAAACCCATTCTACAAATAGTTATTGCACTACCGCTATAGATGTGAAACTAGAAGGTCCGACTCCTTAGTAAAACTGTAATTTTTGCTAAGCCAAGGAAGATATTCCCGCATTCTAATTAGTATGAAAATTACGAGAATTAGTACAAGTACAATTAGGTAGATATACCAAGCTGCTCTGCAGCCGCATTATAAATATGTTCATGGCACATGTAAAAACCAGACATTAATCACTTCTCATCCATGGGCACGACTATAGTGTGCGAGACTATATCATTCTCTTCATCATCAGCTAACGCCAAGTATTTTTCCGCCCATTCGTTTAGACAACACAACGCGTTTCTCTTGTGGAGCGCCTTGATTACCCGCCGTCTGAACACCACCAGTATCACGAAGATTATTAGCCCTTGGAGACAGTTAATTATGTCGAGAATCACCCTGAAACAACAGATTTGTATAGCGCATTGAAACTCCCATCGATCAACGTCAATTGATATCAGGGTCAACTATAACATATTTGAATGGTACCTACATATCTTTACGATTACAATTTTCGGATTTTGAGTTCGATGTTGCCTCAAAATCATAATCACGCAAAGAGAATAAAAAAATAAATGTCTTCACTTAGATCAAGTTTTATTACTGTGATGGATTTGACAGATTATCGCTATAAACCTAAGAACGTGCGTATATGCACCCACAATATGTATATGTACAAGACAAACAATGCCCTTGTTTTAATAAATAATTGTAACTTAATTTTTTATTACCCTTAGCGACTAACAAAAACAATAATACATACCCAACTATGTGAACTGGAGTCAGCGAGGTGACCATCTCAAATACCCACGGCAACCCCATGATTACAAACAGCCTTATCATCATCGAAAACCTGAAAAATATTAATATTTTTTACTACTACTATTTTGCCGTGTGGTAGCAAGAATACATTTGTTACCACCCCAACTCTTCCCGTGGGTGTCGTAATAGTCGACTAAGGGATTGAAGTGTCACTGACCGTGACCATTCTTTGATTTGATTGATGATGGACAGCAGCATCATAGTAGACAGTTGGACACATTACTGCGATCACCAATCCGCTTACCCAGCGTGGCGATTATGGGTATTTACCTCCTAATGCGTCTATACGCGTAGCTAACAGGAGAGGCCTACGTTCAGCAGTGGACTGAGATAGGCTGATGATGTGATACTACTGATTCTAATTTCAATGTTAGCGTTCATTGGATTGATGGAAAATGGACACCACGCACATAATTAGCATCTCAGTCCACTGCTGGACATGGGCGGGTCAAAATTCTTTTTGTAGTCTTATTTTTTAACCCTAAAAAACGTGACGCAGCTGTGATTTTTGTATGAGATGATGTTTTGTTTTCAATTTCTGATGTACCTATGGATTAAAATCTATTGTGAAAAACAAAATTCAAGTGCACCGGATTGTTTTTTATATACTGAGTCGAAACAGCAACTAAAAGCGTGATAGAGTGGCAGGAAACAAGAGAACGAAAAGAATTTTGACCCGGGCCTCTTCTATTACTTATACGCATTAGGGGGTATATTTATTCGTTAATAAGCGTTTTGTCCTTGTCTGTTTCTTGAGAGATTTAGTTGAGAAATGTAGTTTTTAGAATGATTAACTATTCGGTAAAAATTGACGATTATGTTAGTTAGGTAGTAGATACTTACTTATATTTCAAAGCTTTCAAGTGGGACGAGGAGAATGTATGCTTCCACAAGAATACTGAAGCATAAACAAATATAGCAATATTTGCCGCTATTAGAATGGTCATCACGCTGTACATGTAAATCCATATGCGTTTCAAATCTGCCAAAAGATAGAAAATAACATCTATGTTACTCATTCGATATATGTGCAGGGCCTGCATGGAAGAGGAGGAAACAGCAAAACATATTCTTCTAGAATGTAAACAGGTAGAGGCATACAGGAGTAGGCACTTGGGGACTCCACATACACTGAAGGAGGCATTTAGCAACCTGAAACATACACTGAGTTTCGTGGAGGAGCTTGGATGGTTGGAATAGGGCTACCTCGCTATCACGCAAAAAAGGCACATGGGTTGTCGAGTTGCGGAAAAAGCCCAGTAAAACTAACTAACTACTCATTCGATATGATTTCTGATAACTACTTTTGCCAAGACAGTTAATTGAACATTCGTTTACGAGAATTATGAGTATTGTAAATATTGTAATATTAATCACGAATGGGCAGCTGATTGGGGTTGCGTTTGTATGTATTATCAAACTTAATTAAATGAACTACTTTCACTTACCTATACAGGTTTTCATATAAAAATATTGATTTGAAGATTTACTTATGTTGAAATGAAATGCCAATATAAATATAATGTTTCTATGTGCATTGCATGGTACATAATGATTAAATTGATTGAAACCGAATCGCCTAAGGCATTCTGATTTTTTTCGAGTGTATAGTCCACGAATTGCAGCCACTTAAATAGGGACCATGTCAAAATAATGTTATTAATTAGATTGTAAGAAATCTCTTACTACTTGTCATTTTAACATGGTTCTGGCATATGATTCAAATGGTTGAGTAGCCTAAGGGCCTACGCTAGCTTACGCGGATTACCCGCAACAGACGCCCGCCTCAAATAAATTGTATAGACACCGCTAACTGGCGCGGGCGCGTGCGACGGACGTTAATCCGCGCGGCGGGTTGCGGGTGTCCGCTCCGTGCGCACGCGGCGGCGGACACACCGGAGCGGACTTGTTTCTTGAATTCAGCGCTAAGTTAGGCGTGTGCCCGTCGCGGGCGCCCGTCGCGGACTCGCTGGCCCGCGGCGGGTGTCCGGAGCGGGACCCGCGAGCGTGCGCACGCGGCGGGCGTCCGCGTAAGTTAGCGTAGGCCCTAAGTTACACAAAGTACTAAGACGATGACGAAAACATACCATAAAACCAACAATGTGAGCGTCCAATCCCTGGCTTCTCGTGGGGACCAGGAGTGTAGTTGATGATAAGTAATATTATTGTGAAGAGGGCCGGCACCCCCCACCCGTATAGGGCGTACCATATGAATTCTTTCCAACCGTAATTGCAAATTGTCGAACGCCTTAAAGTAGAAAAATATAATTAGAGATTTATATTGTGTGCTTATTCATGGCGGATCTCCATCTGTTGATAACCGATCGGCATTAGCCGGTCGAAAAAGCTCAATGATAATGTCAAAAGTCGTCTTCTTTCAAGATGTGCCTTAACGAATGTGTGCACAACATATTAATATGCCGTAACGTGTTTGTTGTATTGTATGGAATGACCATATACACCACCTGCGTAGCGTGCACGTGATGCGCACGTATCCGGTGTGGCTCCCCCTTTCGGAATCGACGACAGCCGACAAATATGACTTATTTGTTATTCTTATAACTCATGGGACATTTTTTTTTCTCCTATTAGAATCGAAAGAGCTCGTGATCCTGAGTAGAACAAGCCCAAACTTGTCCGAATTAAATAACAAGGTGATTATATTAACGGTTTGTGAAAACGCCCATTCACATCTTGTTGTGACCAGTAAAATGTGCATTAGGAAAATCCAAATTAAATACTTACTTGATGTTCAGCAGTATTTGTATAGCTATTGCATTCATCCAGAAAAAACTCGATATTATGAAGTAGTAAGCATAAAACCCTGAAAACAAGACATTCAAACTATTTATAATTGTGATATTTAATTGAACAATGTGTTTCCAGTAATAGGCATAGCAATCAATTTTAAAGGTGGCGGTGGTTTAATGAAAAGTATATTGCAGAAGTTAATTGTGAAACTGATCAAATTATTTATTTTTTATTTTCGATTTTTGTATTTACGTAGTCATTCTACTAGAGGATCAAACCCACGTGCTCAGCTTTTATAGCTCCACCACGCTGCCACTCGGTCTTAGCAACCACCGCACCGGTTATTTTCTCGGGTATTTGCAATCTATTATAAATAGGTAATGGCGTCAGGCCAGGCCAGCGCCAGGCCTTTGACCATACTCTAAAGGCAACCCATACGTGTTAGAACACAAATCAGAAATGTTTAATAAAATTCATTGCAAATATATTTGTTTAAATTTAATTTTAGTTACAACTCGTTAATTTTAGTCTTTGTGTTAAGAGTTCGCGGATCAAACGATACTCCTTTACCTACTTTAGCATATTAATATACGCAAAGTATGTAGATGACGATTTTCACAAAGGAAAAGACAGCAACGAGCGCCGTAATCTCTATCTTCCATATAAAAGACATCAACGCTTTGAAACCGAATTACTTGCACTTCGTTTCATTTAAAACTCTTAGAAAATGTGTGTTTTGTTTTTACAGCACGATAGCAGCAAACAAGCATAGCCTATGCAGGCATAGCCGTCGATTGCAATGAACAAAAATTAACGTCACATTTTTTATTACATAGTTAATTAGTTACTGGTATAGAGTATTGACTTTTATAACACAATGGGAAATTATCGTGATTTTTATTTTCGTTAAGTTCTTAACTTAACTATTTACCTATTTTTTTGCAATCGACCAAAATCTACCAAATTGAAAAACTATACACTTTACACAGTAAACTTAGTAGGTAGGCTAAACGCAGAACTCCATTAGAAAGCTCGATATGTCATGATTTTATAAAATAATTGTATGTAAATAATTTACCTCTAATAGCACACCATGTCATATTCTCATATTCCATGACTTTCAGTATACACATGAGTATATTGGCAATGGCAAGACTGATGCATAAGCATATTATGCTTTTTCCTTGCAAATCTCTGAAACCAATGTTTATTATTAAGACACTTCATTCAGATACAATTTCTAATAACAAAATGAATAGCAGGTTTTTTTTTCTTTAGGACAGTCTTATACTCGTACTTA
Organism: Thaumatotibia leucotreta; assembly: GCA_025490895.1. Taxonomy (NCBI): domain Eukaryota; kingdom Metazoa; phylum Arthropoda; class Insecta; order Lepidoptera; family Tortricidae; genus Thaumatotibia; species Thaumatotibia leucotreta. Next base: position 11,266 of record JALPQI010004429.1, on the reverse strand, counting down.
ATTAAGCGTATACATTTAGTTGAGTAAATCACTCTCAATCATAATTTTGCGACAAGAAACATGACAGAACTGGATGCGAGCAGCCGAAGATCGAGAACGGTGGCGTGAAATTGGGGAGGCCTATGTCCAGCAGTGGACTGCGATAGGCTGATGATGATGATGATGACTGTTTTGACACTTTTCCATTTAGTTTTAGGATTAAAATACATTATACAACACCGTCGAAAGTGTTAAAATTGTCACTTTTGGGCAAATCATAAATCAGTTACATTGATTTTATGGTCAATATAAATAAATTCTTATCATGTTGAAGTAATTCATACTGTATATTAATGGTCTAAAATACCTTCTAAAAAAAAATGCTAAAGTTAATTGCACGATTATTTTAAAGTAACACTAGTTAGAAGAACCAGATTTTCCGCGAACCACGAACGAAGTGTTGCCTTCCTGTCACACTTACGTACAAATTCACGAGTGCGAGAGAGAGGCAATACTTCGTTCGTAGTTCGCGGTAGGGCCTCAGTTCCTATACCATACCTTAGTTCCGGAAGCAACGTGTATATAATCGCAGTAAGCGCGAGGAAGACACTAGAGACTGCCATGCAGTAGCCCAGAACTTCCTCGCTGACCACCTCTTCCTCCGCGTCCAAGCAGATCAGAACCTCGGATGGCTGCAGCGTCCCATTTACTGCTCTCTCTCCTAAGTAGAAGAACCAGTTCCTATACCATACCTTAGTTCCGGAAGCAACGTGTATATAATCGCAGTAAGCGCGAGAAAGACACTAGAGACTGCCATACAGTAGCCCAGAACTTCCTGGCTGACCACCTCTTCCTCCGCGTCCAAGCAGATCAGAACCTCGGATGGCTGCAGCGTCCTATTTACCGCTCTCTGTCTTAAGCAGAAGAACTAATTCCTATATCATACCTTAGTTCCGGAAGCAACGTGTATATAAGCGCAGTAAGCGCGAGGAAGATACTAGAGACTGCCATACAGTAGCCCAGGACTTCCTGGCTGACCACCTCTTCCTCCTCCGCGTCCAAGCAGATCAGAACCTCGGATGGCTGCAGCGTCCCATTTATCGTTCTCTGTCCTCAAAAGAACCAGTTCCATACCTTAGTTCCGGAAGCAACGTGTATATTATCGCAGTAAGCGCGAGGAAGACACTGGAGACTGCCATACAGTAGCCCAGAACTTCCTGGCTGACCACCTCTTCCTCCTCCGCGTCCAAGCAGATCAGAACCTCGGATGGCTGCAGTGTCCCATTTACCGTTCTCTCTCCTAAGTAGAAGAACCAGTTCCTATACCGTACCTTAGTTCCGGAAGCAACGTGTATATAATCGCAGTAAGCGCGAGAAAGACACTAGAGACTGCCATGCAGTAGCCCAGGACTTCCTGGCTGACCACCTCTTCCTCCTCCGCGTCCAAGCAGATCAGAACCTCGGATGGCTGCAGCGTCCCATTTACCGTTCTCTGTCCTCAAAAGAACCAGTTCCATACCTTAGTTCCGGAAGCAACGTGTATATTATCGCAGTAAGCGCGAGGAAGACACTGGAGACTGCCATACAGTAGCCCAGAACTTCCTGGCTGACCACTTCTTCCTCCTCCGCGTCCAAGCAGATCAGGACCTCGGATAGCTGCAGCGTCCCATTTGCCGTTCTCTGTCCTAGGCAGAAGAACTAATTCCTATAACATACCTTAGTTCCGGAAGCAACGTGTATATAATCGCAGTAAGCGCGAGGAAGACACTAGAGACTGCCATACAGTAGCCCAGAACTTCCTCGCTGACCACCTCTTCTTCCTCCGCGTCCAAGCAGATCAGAACCTCGGATGGCTGCAGTGTCCCATTTACCGTTCTCTGTGCAGAAGAACTTAGTTCATATACCATACCTTAGTTCCGGAAGCAACGTGTATATAATCGCAGTAAACGCGAGGAAGACACTAGAGACTGCCATACAGTAGCCCAGGACTTCCTGGCTGACCACCTCTTCCTCCTCCGCGTCCAAGCAGATCAGAACCTCGGATGGCTGCAGCGTCCCATTTACCGCTCTCTGTCTTAAGCAGAAGAACTAATTCCTATATCATACCTTAGTTCCGGAAGCAACGTGTATATAATCGCAGTAAGCGCGAGGAAGACACTAGAGACTGCCATGCAGTAGCCCAGGACTTCCTGGCTGACCACCTCTTCCTCCTCCGCATCCAAGCAGATCAGAACCTCGGATGGTTTCAGCGTCCCATTTACCGTTCTCTGTCTTCAAAAGAACCAGTTTCATACCTTAGTTCCGGAAGCAACGTGTATATAATCGCAGTAAGCGCGAGGAAGACACTAGAGACTGCCATGCAGTAGCCCAGAACTTCCTGGCTGACCACCTCTTCCTCCTCCGCGTCCAAACAGATCAGAACCTCGGATGGCTGCAGCGTCCTATTTACCGCTCTCTGTCTTAAGCAGAAGAACTAATTCCTATATCATACCTTAGTTCCCGAAGCAACGTGTATATAATCGCAGTAAGCGCGAGGAAGACACTAGAGACTGCCATGCAGTAGCCCAGGACTTCCTGGCTGACCACCTCTTCCTCCTCCGCATCCAAGCAGATCAGAACCTCGGATGGCTGCAGCGTCCCATTTACCGTTCTCTCTCCTAAGTAGAAGAACCAGTTCCTATACCATACCTTAGTTCCGGAAGCAACGTGTATATAATCGCAGTAAGCGCGAGGAAGACACTGGAGACTGCCATGCAGTAGCCCAGAACTTCCTGGCTGACCACCTCTTCCTCCTCCGCATCCAAGCAGATCAGAATCTCGGATGGCTGCAGTGTCCCATTTACTGTTCTCTGTCCTAGACAGAAGAACCAGTTCCTATACCATACCTTAGTTCCGGAAGCAACGTGTATATAATCGCAGTAAGTGCGAGGAAGACACTGGAGACTGCCATACAGTAGCCCAGAACTTCCTGGCTGACCACCTCTTCCTCCTCCGCATCCAAGCAGATCAGAATCTCGGATGGCTGCAGTGTCCCATTTACTGTTCTCTGTCCTAGGCAGAAGAACCAGTTCCTATACCATACCTTAGTTCCGGAAGCAACGTGTATATAATCGCAGTAAGTGCGAGGAAGACACTGGAGACTGCCATACAGTAGCCCAGAACTTCCTGGCTGACCACCTCTTCCTCCTCCGCATCCAAGCAGATCAGAATCTCGGATGGCTGCAGTGTCCCATTTACTGTTCTCTGTCCTAGGCAGAAGAACCAGTTCCTATACCATACCTTAGTTCCGGAAGCAACGTGTATATAATCGCAGTAAGTGCGAGGAAGACACTGGAGACTGCCATACAGTAGCCCAGAACTTCCTGGCTGACCACCTCTTCCTCCTCCGCATCCAAGCAGATCAGAATCTCGGATGGCTGCAGTGTCCCATTTACTGTTCTCTGTCCTAGGCAGAAGAACCAGTTCCTATACCATACCTTAGTTCCGGAAGCAACGTGTATATAATCGCAGTAAGTGCGAGGAAGACACTGGAGACTGCCATACAGTAGCCCAGAACTTCCTGGCTGACCACCTCTTCCTCCTCCGCATCCAAGCAGATCAGAATCTCGGATGGCTGCAGTGTCCCATTTACTGTTCTCTGTCCTAGGCAGAAGAACCAGTTCCTATACCATACCTTAGTTCCGGAAGCAACGTGTATATAATCGCAGTAAGGGCGAGGAGGACACTAGAGACTGCCATGCAGTAGCCCAGGACTTCCTGGCTGACCACCTCTTCCTCCTCCGCGTCCAAGCAGATCAGAACCTCGGATGGCTGCAGCGTCCCATTTACCGCTCTCTGTCTTAAGCAGAAGAACTATTTCCTATATCATACCTTAGTTCCGGAAGCAACGTGTATATAATCGCAGTAAGCGCGAGGAAGACACTGGAGACTGCCATGCAGTAGCCCAGGACTTCCTGGCTGACCACCTCTTCCTCCTCCGCGTCCAAGCAGATCAGAACCTCGGATGGCTGCAGCGTCCCATTTACTGTTCTCCGTCCTAGGCAGAAACTGGAAGTGGACGGATTATTATTATATATACTTAATTACACTAGCACAACACTTACACAAATACGACATACGCGAAAATAGTTCTGCGCTATAAAGCGTTGCACAACCCTTTTTTTTATATATATAAGGTCCTGGCAGAATATCAGCGATGTGGCTTGCCGCATCTCCATGCTGAGCCAGCGCCAATTCTCTGCCACGACACATGGTTGTTCTTTCTTATTTTCTTGTAATAACAATAGTTTTTATTTAATTTTAACCCATTATAGACTGAGTTTTTTTGAGGTCTCCGATTTTTGTGATTTTTTAATATGTTGATTATAGTCGTATCTTTAACGATATTTCGATACTTAAAAAAAAGTGTGACCTTCGGTTTTTGAAAAAAATGGCTCCTACATAGGTAAACATTGGAAATTACCAATGGAATCATTATGTACTTATTAAATGTTTATTCTCATTTATTTAATAAATCTTAATCTATATTTTGCATTAAAAAGTAAGTAATATCAATTGGGATACCCTATTAAAAAAAAAAATCATTTCAGTTATGGTTTCATGGTCTGTCAACATGACCACTGAATTTTATTATATAAATACCTGAGTCTCATTGTCTGCAATTCGGATTATTTATAAATAATTAAGCATATTTTTGTCAGAATCTTCATGGGAAGCTATGGCGGGATCTATAAGCACAATTTAAGGCTCAAGTTTTTGATAGTGTTTCAAAATGACCGATTTGGCCTTATAATTTAAAGTACATAAACTGCATCAAAAATTCTATAAATACGAAAAAATACGTTTATATGATGAAGACACAATTGAAATATTTAATTAAAGTTAAATTAGCATGCTTAATGTACACATAAATTAACTTAAAATATTTTACGCAATAAAATAATAACGTACAGGGAACGGCTAGCGATCCCATTTGGTACCAGTCATTTTAACAAACAATATTTATAATATTTATACGTACCAGGATTATTCTGAATAATTTATTTAAAAGCAATATCATTACACTACATGGTTTTTCAATAATATTAATAATGTCTTCATCAGTAAATAAAATTTTAGAAAAAACTTCAACCGCGTGTCCAACTTTCTTCGAAAATTTGCAATGCACTAAGTTTAACCTTCTATCACACCCAACTTCGTTCAATAGGGTATAATTCTGGAACGTTATAAGTAGCACCGTGTCCTTATTAATAATATCTAATCAATGAAATATCGTTTAAAGCGTCATAAGATAGAAAAACTTGCAAATTTTAAACTCACAAAAAAGTGGTCCCGTATGGTACCGCCAGTCTAAAATGGGTTAAGCTGCATGCCAAATCACTGTTTGTAATTTATAATCACCATGTATGTTGTGGGAATGAATAAAGTGTTTATCTATCTATCTATCTATCTATCTATTAGGGACATTAGCGAAAAAAATGTACATTGCTAAAAATTTCACGTTATAATTTTTGTGTTACGAAGCTTTCTGTGTAACTTTTAGCAGTAAAAAAGGCGAAATATCATTCATATTAACTAGCTATGAGCGATCAACAGTGACGATTCGACGAAAGATTGGACATGTTCTTTACATGGACCCTTTATATGAAATAAATGTAATTTATGATATTCGATGTTTTGTTCATGAAGAGCATGTATAGCCGTTTACAAACGTTCTTTTAATTTTTGGTTTAAAACATTCTAGAACCACGACAGTATCGAAATGTTCCAAGGCTAATCGTAATCCTTATTAAACAAAAATGAAAATACATGTCAAGAAATATAATAAATATAATAATTGTATTAGGTAGATACAGTCGACGTCAAAGATATCGTTACAGTTTAGGTACCAAAAAATATATTAACACAACCTTAATGTCAAGGCAATAAAGTCGTGTAAATATATTTTTGGTAACTAAACCGTAACGATATGTTTGACGTCGACTGTACATTAACCGATTAAAGAATCATAAACTTCCTCATTCATTAATTCATCAAAATGTCAAATTATCCTTAACGATGTTATTATCCTGTAGCCATTTTTTTCAGTCATCTTTAAATAAGGACATGTTTTCAAATTTTACATACTCAAACAGGCTGTTAATTATAATCAGTTACAAAGCTGTATGATGATTTTTGTTTTGACAGCTCCGCAAATCCTTTGGCTCACTCTTGCTGCAAGTAGTGTTCTCAACTTTAACCCTTAATCACTGACGTGTTTTTACGGTAGCCGAATTTAAACTTTAACAGAACGTCATAGAGACTTTGACGACGTACCACATTCGTACGTCAGTGGTTAAGGGTTAACATGGCATGCTTATTACCTATACTTACTCGCCTTTTTCAACGGCTGATAATTCAGCTTGATCATCCTCCATAATTATCAGTCTTCCTCCATCTCCCAGCTTAACCGGGAACGTAGTATCGTTTGTCAATATCACAGTCATGTTGTCAAAGCATGAAAGTGTTATTCTTGTTGTGGTGTTTGTTTGTGTGTCTAAACATTGGTTAAAACCATCTTCGTCGACCCATAGTTCTTCAGCTCCGGTACAACAGTAGCTGGAACGGTTGTTCGTAGCCAACGTCGAACCAATTACAGTGACGAGAAGGTAGCATATTGTTTTCAGCGGACATAGGTTTTGCAATTGGAACATGTTCGCTTTAAATATTATTTGGTTGTCCTGTTTCCTTTCGACGTTAGCAGTGAAGTCTGAAATAAATCACATAAAAATTTATAATTTCAATTATACTCGTAGCTACGTAATAGGCAAACGAAGATTGAAAAAAAATGGCCCATTCCATGATAGATCGACGTACCTCAGAAGGGGCACATTTCTCGAATGCTTTTAACTTGTAATACAAGCGAAAGTCCTTATCTAATTAATAGTGTCAAAAAGAGACTTCAGCTTGTATTACAAGTTACAAGCGTTTGAGAAATGGGCCCCAGTTCTCAATAAGGGCCTTATCACACTTGCGATTTACAAGCGATTTGAAAGCGAAGCGTACGCGCGGCGTGTTCGTCACATGCCCGTAACCAACTCGCCGCGATGGTGTCGCGATTACGCCGCGATCACGTAACGAATACGCTACGCAGCCGTCAGTAATCGCAAGTGTGATAATGCCCGTTTGTACACAATAGTCCGCGCTAAATGCTGTTACCGTTTTCCTATTTTGTTATCAACTATTTTAACGGTACAAAATTCAATGGTTGATCGTTTATTTGTAATTAAGGTTTTTTAGATTACGGCCGTTCCTAATAATGCGAAGATAAGGCAAGATTATTGATAATCATTAAAAGAATGAGAACAAAATAGGAAAATTAAACAGCCAATTAACGATTTGTCTTGATTGTGTCGACGTCAAAGATATCGTTACGGTTTAGGTGGCAAAAATATATTTACACGACCTTAATATCAAGGCAATAAAGTCGTGTAAATATATTTTTGGCACCTAAACCGTAACGATATCTTTGACGTCGACTGTACATAATCTTCATAACAGAACATAACAGCTCACCTACGTTTTGTTTACTCTGCTGCATCGAACAGATACAATAAGCAGAGAAACCGAGAAGAAATGTATATTGCATCAGTTTCAAATGAGGTCAATTTGCACTTGACTGCACTAGACTTAACAACAAGTACCTACAATTTCAGTCTTTGAATACATAGACAGTGCATATTTTTTTTATATCCTGGGACATCTTACACAAATCGACTTAGTCTCACGATAAGCCCAATTAAGGCTTGTGATGTGGCATACCAAGCGACGTTATATACCTATAATAGATATGTACATATAGATACTTAAATATGTAGATACATAGACAGCCACGACCAAGAAACAAATATTTGTGATAAATAAATACACAAACATTGCCCTCGCCGGGATTCGAACCCGAAACCTCCAGCTTCGTAGGTAGGGCCACTACCAACTAGGCTACGGAGGTTGACTCGATAATTTTATAGACACCCCTTTCACAATCTGTGATTAGACTGTTAACTGGTTAAGTCCATACATTTTTGACACTATTATTCATTCAACGTGTTAGTGACCTAACCCGAAATTGTGCAAGTGGGATTAGGAGATTTACCCTTATGATGATTTACTTTAATGCAATTTTATTTCCTATACACCATATTTACTATGCCTACACGTGACATTAGGCACGTTAACGCCGGGCCAATTTACGTCTGCTGCGTTACTTTTCATGAACTTACAAATGTACGTCAATTAATACTATACACATATTTACAATGAAACCGTTGGAACCTAAATGTATGGATGTGAACTTGTGTGGGGCCTAACGCATGTATAATATGAACTTGATGAAAAACTTGGTCGTGGCTGTAATATGAACTATGAAACTTGATGAAATTGTCACCTGCGTTACGGGACAAAATAGTGTCGATCGAAAAGTTGATTGGCCCATACTCGTTCAGTTTAGTATTGCGAAACGCGGTGGCTTGTCGGGTAGCCCCTAATCTGACCTCATTGAAAATTTAAAATGAAGAACTTTCTTTCCAGTACTCTACAAAGTCCCCAAAGTCCCTCCTACTCTACAAGTTATTTTAAATAAAATATGACGGGATCGAAAAAATAATACATTACATCAGAGGCCGTGAAAATGAGGATTTCCGGCCAAGTTGGTATATACCGTTTTCACGCCGAGGCATAGTATAGTATATATAGTGCTTTTCTCAAACATACAAAGAAATAAAAAAAATATTGAAAATGTTGTCAATATTTAAAAAAAGTTACTTTGCAGGCCTAGGCCTGAAAAGTGTTATGAAATTCCATTTCCATCTCAGTGAGTTACTGCGCCCTAAAAGCGATACTTCCGAGTCTATTTTAAGACAATGTTGCATTGCATGTTTACTTTGAGAAAATATATAAAATTCACACTTTGTCATTTGTTTCATTATTGTTTAAATACAGTAAGACAGTGACAGGTCTATCTCCTAAAATGGATTGGTATCACCAATTTTAGTACGATCTAATATTTATAGTAGCATGATTTTCCATTTATTTTAAAACTTTAACATTATATTTACATTAGATGTATATTTATTGTACCGTTTCCAATTTCAGTATATCTAATTGTTAGAATTTTCAGGTCTTTGAGTTAAATTTTAATAAGTGTTTATAAACAGATGAGTATTTTATGAACATCTTGAAACATACCTTTATGAAGCAACAATTGTCACTATTAACAATTTGGCATTAGATACATCATCCAAAAACAAATCACTACAAATCAACTCGGGTTTGCGTAACGAGATTAGCACATAAAAAGTGAGTAGGTGGAGAAGCGTTATGCTCGCTTGCCAGCCAGAACCATACTAAAGAGTAAAATGTAAACAGTAAAGACCGCTTGTGCGCTGAATATTATGACTTGAGATATACACATACAGGTAACGTTTTTTGAGTCAATGAGATAATCCGCAAGCAACATTCGCTTCGCGATTGGGCTTAAGGTGCATTGAGACCAAATGAGCATTCGCTATTCTAACCTCCTACTCTACGAAATTCGATCGGTACACAAAACGTGATTGGTTGATTTCGTAGAACGGGCGCTAGAACAGCGAATGCTCTTTTGGTTTAAACGCACCTTAAGGTGCATTCAGACCAAACGAGCATTCGCTATTCTAACCCCCTACTCTACGAAATTGGATCGTTACACAAATAGAAAATGCTCGTTTGGTCTGAATGCACCTTTAACAGACCTCTCATTGATTTTAAATAATGACAATTATTTAAAAAACTATACATAATAAAAATAAATGAATAGGTAGGTACCTAATTTGGAACCTTAAAAAATGGGCACCTTTCAAAATTAAACGCTAGAATTGTATAACGTAACAATGCCAAGGGCTATTTTGTTTAGAGTTGTCACCCAAACAAATTTTAATTGGTTATCTTTTATGTTTTTTTTTTTCATTCAATTACAATTTTGTGTATCGGTCACGAAATGGAATGATTGAAAAATGTATTTAAAGTATGGGACATTTTTTTCTTCTATTAGGATCGAATCAACTTTTGAGTAGAATGAAATAGTACATTACGACATATAGGTCGTGTTTTAAAATATCGCCACTCGTTTCGGATTTCGTTTTTGCACGTAGGTATATCGTACGACTTTCGTTTTTGCACGTATCGTGTACGACGTTTTTTAGTGCAGATGGCCCTCCGAAGTTTTGGACCTGACGTAAAATGAGCCACTTCTCGCACTAGAGCCTAAAAAAGGCACCATCTGTACTAAAAAGGTATTTTTTAGTGCAGATGGTGCCTTTTTTTTTACTAAAAAACGTCGTACGAGACACGTGCAAAAAGGAAATTCGTAACTCGTGTCGATCTAAAACATCGCCACTCGTTTCGAATTTCGTGTTTTTGGCACTTGTGCCGTAATGTACTATTTAAGAACAGTTACCGTTGAATGAAATGGACCAATAGTAACAACTTTAAAATCGTGCACGGAAAAGTAATTGATGTTTTCTTTCCAGTTACTACAAATGCTGAAGTTCTACACTCGCTTCGAGATCAGCGACGAGACCGGCGACCCCCTCACGGACCGGGACATGACCCTCCTCCACTACTCCAGGATCACCTCGTTACAAGTAACATTTACTTTATTTATTTTGGCACAACAAAGTGGCTCCACTCCACCTGATCATAAGTGAAAAATGGAGCCCTAATCGCGGCGGCAACGAACAAGATACCAGCTATGCTATTCTCTTATTCACACATTCGACGCTGCGTTCGTCAACGAGCTTGACGTCGAGACAGCCTTGTCTAAAATCCTAGCTGTTTTATTTGACATTTGGAATCGAGGCTGTGAGCGAGGTTGTGGGCGAGTTCGTCGCTGTTTTTTAGAGAATACGAACTTCGTACATTAAACGTCAAACTGTCGACGCAGTGTAGTTCCAGCTCACGCCGCATTCGTCGCCGAGCACTATTTAGTGTCGTTTAAAGAACATTAGTGAGTACCATTTTTAGGCTCGACGCTGCCGCAGCGCTGACACAGCGCTGACAGCAAGGCGGTTTCCTTAGTGAATAACACTACAACAGTAACCTGTCCGTTGCCACCGCCGTGCTGGCCTCCTAGATGCTTCTTCAGTTTCTTCACGCTTTAAAAGTCCTTTTTAAATGGGCTTACTCATGACCACCAGACTAGCCTAGGCCAAAGACGCGGCCTACAATGGAGGGAGCTCGCCTAGAAGGTTCCTATTCACCCTTGACTTGAATGTTG
>JALPQI010004428.1:0-86154 GCA_025490895.1 Thaumatotibia leucotreta | reverse complement strand
TAGAATCATTTTATTGATATCCGCTGAAAGGTCCACGGAAAGAACATGTCTAGTCAATTCAAATTACAGAAGGAAAAACCACCTTACTTATAATTTGCCCTGATTTGTTTAAGCACTGGACATGTTTTTTTCGTGGACCCTTCATATCTTAATTTTATAAATAAATAAAAATTATTGCATTAATATAACAACATAAACAATAATTGGTAACTGATGTTACAGTCGCGTGGATTTACCCAACGGTGGAATATATTGTTTCCATTTTAGTGTTAAACAGCTTAATTCAACAGCAGGCGTCTATTTTTAAACGAAGCACGGGGCGTGTTCGTACTAACATAAACCCCAAGCCCATTTTACGAACATCTCCAGCATCATTTTAAATAAACGTCGTAATCGCATATTTATATAATTTATTAACATCGTTAAAAAATATCGCTATTAACTGCGCGAGTTTTGCAGTTATAATAATATTAAAATGTCGCGATTATTTCTCATTTTAATATTGCCATAGATTAAATCGTGTTTTGTTTTTAATATTTACGTCATTTTGTAGTTCAAAAGGTTGTCTTTTTTTAATAACTACAAGCTTAAAATATTTAAATGAAAATTCATCGAAATTATTTATTAGATAAATGGGTCAAAATTCTTTTCATTGTCTTGTTTCATACCACTTTGTCACGCTTTTAGTTGCTATCTCGACCCAGTATTTAAAAAAAATCCGGTGCCCTTGTATTACTTTTTCACGCTAGGTTTAAATCCATATATCAGAAATTGAAAACAAAACATCATCTCAACAAAAATCACCACTGCGTCACGTTTTTTAGGGACACAAATTAAGACAACGAAAATAATGTTGACCCAATCAAAACAGCGACTCAAAACTATGGTCGTATACGGTATATTCTTATTTATCTTAAATATAGCATAATACATGATGATATTTATCTTAAATATAGCATAATACGTTTAATTATATCCTGACGTTTCGGGCATTAAAATATGAGTGATAATCGTGAAAGTTTAAATCAATATACATGATGATTATGATGATTACGTTTGTCTTTAAAATATGAGTGATAATCGTGAAAGTTTAAATCAATATACATGATGATTATGATGAAACAACTCTGTCACACACAATAATTGTGTGTGTAAATTTGAGTTGTTATATTAGTACCCCTACCGCCCGTGTGTTGTCAAAATGTTGCCTTGGGCAGGAAATGAGATTTACGGCCAAGGGTGACGTAAAAATATTTACGCAATAAAACCGTTTTATAATATGAGCCAACGAGGGGGGTGTCCCTTAAGAAATGAGTCAAGAGAATAATGGTAAAGACCAAACGAACAATGTCGACACTCGACCGAGTCGACAGGCACCGGCCGCGTACCTTTTTTGATATTATTTATTTACTTTCTACCTGTTCACGAAGCTGGAGCCCGCACATCTAAATGGCTAGGATTTCAAGTATTCCAACATGTTGTGATAAAATTTTGGGAGTTACTTTTTGAAAAATCATAGTTTTGATCCGATCTTTTTCTAAGATTTTTTTTACTTCAACTCAATGCATGCTTCATCAAATTTAATGAGTCATGGCATGAGACTAATTTATGTAAACACATAACTTCACAGAACACAGGTAATCCAGGTGTGACTAATATTTCTATCAGCAAATATTAGTAAATACCTACCTAGGTGACCGGGTTTCCCTCATTAACTTGTACCAGCCGGGGATAAGGGTCAAACCTCTACGTCGAAAATTTTATCAAAACAATTGGAGCCACTCGTAACTCTCGTAAGTGGCATTTACCATATAATCATGTATCGTAGATATTTAGATGTATAATGATTGCAGGGACCCATTTCTCAAAAGCTTGGAACTTGTAATACAAGTGGAATTCTCCTTTTGACACTATTAATTAGATAAGGACTTCCGCTTGTATTTACAAGTTACAAGCTTTCGAGAAATGGGCTCCAGGTATAAAATAAGATAAGTAGATGAAATTATAAAATAGGCCTATAAACCCTTTATTCCTTTTGCATTCATAATCCCCTCACATTTGGGAATAGTATTAGATGGAAAATTTTACTCTTATTGAACAAGTATAGACGAGGTGAAAGCTATATGATACATGTTAAGTACAACAAGTATGTCTACCCGGCCTAACAGCTATAGGGTTGTGTATATATTTATTTAGCACTATATCTTCTGACAGTGAGCGCGTCAGATAGATCGTTTCGCTATTTAATATCTAAACGTAAAGGGTTTTCTGATTGATTTTATTGTTATTCTTATGAATCCAGTACCCTCTTGCTTTACTTCGATTTTTTTATGCGTGTTAGTTATAAGATGTATCGTTTGAACAAAAACCAATGAATTATAAATTTCTTCTCGTGGTAGTATTGTAAGGTTAGAAACGGAAGTAGATTTGTTACTTCAATAAAGAATCTTTCGTAGTCTTTACATTTTATTATTTTTTAGGATGGGTTAACGAAAGTCTGTTGCCTAAACCACAAAACTTTACAAGCGTACAATTCTACAAAATTGCCATATTTTTGTATGGAAAATTTTGTATGGTAATGGTAAAGGTTAGTGGGATAGGCCACTATCAGCCTATAAACCGTTCGCAAAATTGTATTGTATCGGAATTGGTGGCGCCCTTAACTACGTATGAAGATTTTAACGGGTCCGATAAGTCTGAAGTAGTATATAATAAAATTATAAACCATATAAAAAATAACGCATTGAAACGTGCCCAGTAATGGTAATTTCCTACTTGACTGGGTTGTTTTTTTTCTGCGACGGCAATTCACTTTTTTTCAACATTCCAGAAGGTTCGCCGACAGGTAATAATTATGATGATTACCCATAAAGGCTTACAAAGTATTACTGTAACATTTATATTTTTTATAAGCAATTTGCGGCTTTTCTATTACACATATATTTCTAGATAATGTACTTTACACAACTTAATTTTTTAGGGTTCCATGAACGAAATAGCTAAAACGGAGTACTTGTAGGAGTTGTAACTGTGCCGTAAAATGCAATCAAGCGAATGATGAATTATAACTTTATAACAAGTGTTTTGAGTGCCGCTACGCAGTTTTGTAGTAAAGAAAAATAATTCGTTAAAAATATTGCCTAGAAAATGATCGACTGGTGTCTTAAGAGTGCAACTATGCAGTTTTGTAGTAAGAGTAACAAAATTACCTAAAAATCATTGGCTAGAAAATTATCGATTTCAATTTCTTATCCTGTTCCTTTATCTATTCCTTGTAAGGTAAGTACCCCACCCCATTTATCGATACAGCTACGGAACCCTAACCAACGCTTGGTCCGACACGTACCTACATAACCAGTATTTTTTGTGCTAAACCGCAAGATAACATTTCTTATTGAAACTAAAACATAAGCTCATCATGCCCTAATAAAATTGTAAATTTTACTTGAGTGTATTACAACAATTAAATGCAAATTTTAATTATAATCATCTTATTTAATTGCTAGTATTATTAAGTTAATATTAGGGTAGAAAGTAATTATATTTTAACATAAAACATTATTTGGGATAATATTTTCTACAATGTTCTACAATGTTGTCAAAATGTTCCATTACCTAATTTATGAATTTATAATACCTATTTATTGCATACTACTCCTACTAAAATACGTCAGAAATAATAATAATAAACAAAAAAGCAGGTAATTTATATTTTTTTTGTTTTTCTATTATATAGTAATACTAATAAACTATAATGCATAGTAGATGGGTGAATCAACTTTTTTCTGTCTGTTATTGCTATGGTTACGGTCGCCTGAGTCACGCTGGTTTTATGCAAAATTATGACACTTAGCAAACATGCATGTAGTGCATGTTTGTAGGTAGCCCATTAAAGAACGGACTTAACAACACCAGAAAAATGCATGTTTGCATAGTTTAAGTAGCATAATTTTGCATAAAACCAGCGTGACTCAGGCAACCGTAACCATGGCAATAACATACAGAAGAAAGTTGATTCACCCAGATGCATTAAAATGTATATCTAATTTATTTACTTGACATAGAGTCAACAACACTAACAATTAAATAAAAACCTGTATAATATAGGCAGAAACTACAGCCTAATGTATCAGATAGCATGAAAAGTAAGGATCCATTGGCATAGCCAAAGATTCAAGTCAATATTTATTTTAAATGTTCATTAAAGAAATAGATCAAGCTGGTATTATTACAAGTATCAATTAAATTTGACCTTCAAGTCCTCATACTGTCTTAAGATTGTATTGATTGTGAAGTCTGGTCTAATTAATACCTACCTACATAAAAAATATTGCAAGATTATCAAGGCCAAAGCCGGGAAAAATACAGTTCTGATATTTTGAAACTAGATTTTATTTTAAATCATGCTATAATGTTCACTAGATCAGTAGCTAGTGCAAATTATAATAACAAAATGTTATTCATAATTAGGCTAAAAAAATTGTTGTTAAAAATACATATTGCACCTTCCCACCTGATAATATAAGTAGGGCATATATTTTGTTAAATCTCAATATTCATCACATACTCCTCATTCAGTTTATATAGTTCCCAGTCTGTGGTATGTCAGATTCTTTTAAATTAAAAAAGAAACTACCCTACTTTCAGTATAATTAATATTTAATTATAATAATAGGAAGCAATAAATTAACTTTTAGCCTCCTGAAGGTAACTTAATGTGGCAATATAAAAAGATCTTACCTGCTTCAGCCGTTCAACATCGGTGCGGGCCTGCGTGAACGCCTGCGGCTGTGGCTGAGTCACTTGGGTCTGTGAGTATGTGGGGTACTCTAGGTTCACGTTCAACAGCTGTGCAGCATTGTCCCGAGCCTCATATGCCAGCCCTCGGATCTCCAACTCGGAGGCAGTGTGCATGAGGGACTGTAGATCCAATTCTTGGACGTCCACCGATCCTTTATACATGAACTCCACCAACAGGTTGATCTCCGAGAACGGGATTCCTTTGAGGATAACAATCGGATGCTGGCATGGATTGTCCCTACAGACAAATTTAATGTTACTCCTTCATAGTAAGTGTAATGTTTTCTTACATTGTCAAACTCTAATTATAAATATAGAAAATTTGGTGATAAAATTAATCATTAATATGAACTTGTTTTTCTTGAATGCCTATCCAAATTAAATATTATCTCCAAATTTATCACAAAATTACTTGGACAAAATAATTTATTTATTGCTTATCATCAGATAAGTCACATTTACATTCATAGTTCATACAGATATTATTATTTAGTCAAACATTTATGTAACTAAAATCTTCCACACATATTTCTAAAAATAAATATGATGTAAAAATAAGTGACTAAAACATCTTGAAAGATTAGAATGAGTTCACAAAATTATATTTAATTGGCATGCTAGTGGCAAAACAGAGCTACTGTCTGGAAAAATAATGATGTCATTGTAAGCAAATGGAAGAGATTAAATTCTGAAACGAACACGGCATTTTTCGCTCGGAAATGTTGAATATGGAATATGAAAAGTGTGGTTACCTGAAGATTTGTTCAAAATATGGGCTGCACGCGGAAAGTACGAGCTTGTGAGCTTTGAGCGTGCCATCCCGGCAGGACAGAGTCACGTCGGCGAGCGCCGACGACGAGTAGATGGTCGTGAAGAGCTGGCTCAGGTTCTGCAGGTGGTTGTTCCACTTGAGGTGGAACGTCTTGTCGCTGACCAGCCCCTGCATCTGGACACCACAAGCACTCCAATCACGACACCGACAAATCACCACAGCACGATTTATTCCCACCAGCGAATGATGAATAATCGACAGTAAACCGACTGTGCTGCGACCGCTACATAAAATTATAATTATTACAACTTATTTTTAGAACGATGCCCGTAAAAAACACTATACGTACGCGGTATGACAGTGTAATATACTGTAGGTACGCGCCGCCGAGAGAATTTATAGCTATATAAAATATCTTTTATATTTTATTCAATATGTACGGAATTTTTGACACAAATCAACACGTTACCGGTGTCTTACCTCGAATTCACACTTCCGACTTTCCGATTTTTCACAAATAACACCGACACATTTCACAAAATTAAATAAAATTATGTTACACAGAAAGCCGTGTCGTAAAATAACAGAGTGGGGCACGCCGTGGCCCCCTCCTTGCCCCGGCCCCCTCGCACACAATCAATATACGGAATATGAGAGCGCGGCGCGCCCCCTCGCCCCCCGCATGCTTTATTATACCGTAATTAATATACACAACTTTAATTTTGTAGACTACACGCACACATTCTAAGACGGAATATTATACATACTTTGTTCTTGTAATAAAATCTAGATTCTGGACGTAAGCGCGCATCAAAAGTAATGTTACGAAAAAAGTTTAACAAAAAAAAACACGTTGCATTGACTTGACCAATAATAGCAGTGCAATAATGCACCAAATGCACACAAACATTTTGTTTATTTATATCTGAATATTATTTTTATAATGGAATGGATAAGATTTTACTATTTTTACTCGTTTGTGTACTTTTCAACCCAACTTGGGCCCCTTCCTTAAATTACATCGTTAGTGGGAAGTATGTGTGTAAAAAAAGTACTTCAATCTCTTTTCACAGCACGCACACATACAAAGACCTGAGAATAGGCGGATTGTTATTCTTCTTTTTATTAGATTCCATCCATTCGTTTATAATATAGATCCATTCGAATGAGCAATGTTTTATTACAATATAAAATGTATAAGTATGTAGTCGGTCTGGAGTTATATTACATATATTATTTATATCTCTCGAGTCGAAAGAGAAGGGCGCATGAGCGGTTGCATGAATATTAAATTATTTATATTACAAATACCTATACATAGCTATTTGCCTTGGTGTTTGTAGATGTGGGGGAGGAGAATTTTAAAGGCGCTAAGTGATAATGCACTTTGTGCATTCTTACAACATTTCTATCTACCTGCTGGAAATTCCAGGCAGCGAAAACTTACTAAAATGATGTTTAAATATTACCTAGTTAGTTACGTTATGTTATGTCGGTAGATTCATTTTTAAGTACAAATTAAATTACAATAGAAGTAAAACATCGTGTTTCTCATTTCGTAACACATTATTAAAAAAAACGGTACGTAATGTAACGATACAATGTATTAAGATACCCCACACATTGACAAGGAAAAGGAGACACACAACAAAGTAAACTACACACATACAAATGCATGTAATTACACGAATAGGGCATTCTACTTGTACTAGCTACAATG
Organism: Thaumatotibia leucotreta; assembly: GCA_025490895.1. Taxonomy (NCBI): domain Eukaryota; kingdom Metazoa; phylum Arthropoda; class Insecta; order Lepidoptera; family Tortricidae; genus Thaumatotibia; species Thaumatotibia leucotreta. The sequence goes on along the minus strand of JALPQI010004428.1, from coordinate 78,862 downwards.
TATAGAACATTAAACTTTTTGTAATGCCTGCCTTGCTGCCTGCAGACTGTCGAGAGTAGGCAGTCGTTTATGTGAACAAGTACCTGCAACTTTTTTTTTGTTGTTGGAGTTGGTAAAAAATAAAAATATGAATAATTTTATAACATTGTTTGCTTTGTCTGTTACCAAAAACAACTCTTTTATATGAAATAAAAGCAACTAAATTAATAAAATAAAGCTGAACTTTAAATTAATATAAGCGGTTGACATTTCTAAATTTTGTTTTTAAACATGCTTAAAACTCATAGAGACAATAGAGCAGGCTAGATTATAGTCTATCGATATTAGCATATCGACTTGATATCGACTGTCAACCATAGACAAGGTACCTGTCATACGTGACAATCACTTGTCTTTTCTGACAGGTGTCAATTTTTGCTTGTCTGTGGATAGCTAGTGTGACAGACTGTGCGTGTGGTGTGGTGTATGGTATGATCAGTGTTGCCAGGTCTCCTGATATTTCAGGAGATCTACTGATTTTGGGCTATGTCTACTGATCTACCGAATTTTCAGCAGATTCTCCTGATTTTTCGTAGTTCACTTCTACGTTAAGATTTTTTCATTGAAAACGGAACGCTGGTGCCGGTGGCACTAGCTTGGAATGGAAATCGGATGCGATATACATTCCAAACTTGATTAGGCTTTTCATTTTGGGTCTCAGCATGATGTGTTATTTTACGGTGTTTGATTTTGGTTTGCATGATGAGTTCTAACAAAAATTAAAAAATCTGCAGGAAAGGGGTCTTGATCCCCGCTCCGGTTCGTTCCTGAAGCAAAGACTGTCCATCGCGATTCAGCGTGGAATCGCTGTGAACGTGATGGCACCTTTGCGTCGGGAACCAATCGGGGCGGTTTGGATGGGTAGCTCCTTTTAAGGGGTTTTTTTCGGTTAAATTTTATTGAAGTTAATATTTTAATATTACTTTTGCTAATTTATTTTTTAAGATTTTGTTTGTAGTTATTATTAATCCTAAGTAGGTAGTTATTGTTTTTTAATATACTTGTTTATCCAGACAGGAAATATTAATTCAGAAAAGTAGGTAATTCACTCATCGTATGAAAATGAGAAAATAAAATCTTCAAAGACAATGTGTCATTCTTCGTATGCGCATTGTATTGTAGATTGTTGTCAGATATTTTTTTTTTGTTAATAGGTACAATCTTGATTTTTGTTGCACTTTAATTTGCAATTAATCATACCAATCATTAAATCGAAAAAAAGGTTCATCATTTACTATTTGGTAAGGAGCAGCATGTTAACTAACTCCTTTCCACTATGTCTTCTAACTCTTTTGAATTGGTAACATAACATAATAACAAAATATTTATTTTGTACAATAACCTATGATCAACTTAACATATTTATAAACATTGAAAGAAAAAAAACGGATATAGGTAAGGTTTGGTTGAACAAATTATTTGTCTACTGATATTTTTACCAATCTCCTGATTTCTAGGCAAAATTTCTTCCGACGTTTTCAGATTGGATCTGGCAACACTGGGTATGATATTAGTTTCTGTCAGTTCGTTCACTGTTTTGGACGTTCGAATAATTCAGTGATCTTTTTTTAACACGATTTGTAATAAAATTCTCTATAATTATCACAATACCGCTTGTACTAAACGCCAAAAGCAGGAATCTCAAAGATTAACACATATTTGATTAATATCAATTGAAATAGTAACAGCATTTTAGTCGACATGGAAAGATCTTCGAATTTGCTGGTTTCCAGCCCGAATGTAAAATATACGGATGATTATATTTTCGCTGACTACGATTATGAAGAGACGTTGGTGACAAAACACGGCGACGATTTGGTGGTAAGTGTTTTTCCTGGATTTGCCGGTTGAACCGGTGGCCGTATTGATCGCAATACTTTTCCTAGTGCGTTGATAATAGAAGTGGTGTCCTTGGCCGTGAGCTCTCCTAATTGTCAGTTTATGGCCCGTGATATGCACCACGCATAGCAGTAACAGTATGTAGTATGGTTAGACATTAATAACATCCATAATTATATTTTAGTATAGATAGATTTTGAAACTATGACCTGTCATCAGTCTGTATTCATATTTCCTAAATGGTGTAAAATGTTTACCAGAAGTTGTTTATTTGTGTATTGAAATCAATAAATTTTACAGATCATATGTTGCATGTCAATTATTCTCTTTCGAATATGAATATCCTACCCTATATTCATATTCGAAAGGAGAATAATAAATATCTCAAATGCTCATTAAATGTTTCATTTAACAGGCAAAACCATACAAAACATCACTATGCCTCCGCACAGGCCGGAAAGTGGGCAAACTGGGCATTATGCTAGTTGGCTGGGGTGGTAACAATGGCTCCACTTTTACCGCTGCCGTGCTGGCCAACAGACATCAGTTATCATGGAATACAAAGAATGGAATTATGCAGTCAAATTGGTAAGTATTTTTATATTAGTCTAATAAGAATTGTTAATCCTTTTCAGACCCATCCAATAGGATGAATTTGTCGGGTTAGAGGCAGAACCAACTATTTCCTTGAACTTGGTTTTGACAAATCATATGAAATATAATCAAGGGCATAGAAAACTATTTTCAAAAAGATGTTTTACCAAAAAAGTTGGTTCTGCCTCTAAACCGACAAATTATTTTGAGATTTAAAAATGAACATACTAATTTGTTTAAGTTATGAGTACCTATCAGTCAAGTGTAAAAATATGTAAATGTTGAAAGAATTATCTTATAAATATGTTAGGACATTCCTATTACACAGAATAAAAGTCTGCACTGGGACACATTTTTGAGCATTTTTGTATGCACCTTATTTTGACTTTGTACTACACTTAATATATATTTTAAGGTTGGGCTCCATCACTCAGGCATCCACAGTCAGATTGGGCTTGGATGAGAAAGGCCAAGATGTGTATGTGCCCATGTCACATTTGCTACCGATGGTGAATCCTGACGACTTAGGTAAGTTTTATCCTTTACCTTCTGGTGCCACCCATGTGTTGACACTGCTGGCAGACTCAATCTTATCCTCCACAGGGTACATGTACAAAATGTGGGACATATTTTGAAGTAATTACCCCTGTAATTACTGGCATAGAGGCAATCCATCTAAGTCCTCAGGGTAGGCAGCGCATAGGCGATTTTTTGGTCACTATGTCCATGGGCCTCAGTTCCAGCTTTCCATCAGGTGGGCTGAGAGCTCAGTTGTCTACCTTTGTCACATAAAAAAATGTAATTTGAATTCTTATAGGTACATGAAATTTACCAGTGTCACAAATGTGTTAGTTTTAAGAATAGTCTTAAGTCTAGCCCATCATCAAAATACTCTTAGTCTCAAAATGAATTTCAATGTCATAGTTCAGTACATGTGTATGATGTGTCATTGTTCCTGGGATTACCAAAAGTACCTATTGCTTATCTTAGTTTAATTGCTTAATCCATGTGTGGCTGTTATTATTTCCTGTAACCAATTTTCCTTCTTATGAATGACTGCCGTATAGCGATGACAATAATTGAAAAAAAAAACAATTTTTGTGTTTAAAAAATGAAAAATCATTGTCACTATTCATTATCACTGTCACTTCTTCCACCTATTTCAATTGACGTTTTCTCAATGACATCGCGTTCTCCTTTTGTATTTAAGTGAAGATTAGACCTAAAGGACATAGGTCTAGAGTAGAAAATAAAAAGCGGAATCTCTCATTGATTTTACCGAAAAAATCCGAGAAAATCGAGCCAATTCGAAAGATACAGGATTTTTCCTGGCAATTTTCAACGTTGCTGCCGCACAGTCGCTATCAGGTTAATCAGATATATCGCAACGGCCACGGTGCTCAAAAATATGTAAACATGCACTCTAGAGCCACACGATGACAATAGAGGCTTGCTTAGGTGTTTGCGAGCACCCTGGGGCCTATTTCTCGAAAGCTTGTAACTTGTAATACAAGCGGAAATCCTTATCAAATTAATAGTGTCAAAAAGAGACTTCCACTTGTATTACAAGTTACAAGCTTTTGAGAAATGGGCCCCTGGGCTCTCCGTTTATATTCCATGGCGACTGAAGCCCTATCGCGAACCACGAAAGAAGTGTTGCCTCTCTCTCGAAGTCGTGCATTCGTACGTAAGTGTAACAGGGAGGTAACACTTCGTTCGTGGTTCGCGGTAGGGCCTTAGTACCGACCTCACTAAGTGATATAAATAATAATAATTAATTAATAAATAAATATTTTGGGACATCTTACACAAATCGACCTGGTCCCACGGTAAGCTCAATTAAGGCTTGTGATGTGGGTTACGACACCAGTTACGAATTTAGTTTTCGCACGTGTAACGAAGTTTTTCAGTACGTATGGCCCGAAAAGGAAATTCGTAACTCGTGTCGATTTAAAGCACTCCCTTCGGTTGTGCTTTAATTTATCTCCACTCGTCTCGAAGTACATTTTTTTCGCACTTGTATCGTTATGTACTATTTTGGATTTTATTTTACATTCGGATTTTTGTTTTAGCTATCGATGGCTGGGACATCAGTCCCCTGAACCTGGCGGAGTCTATGGTCAGAGCGAAGGTCATAGACTACGACCTCCAACAGAAGCTGCGCAAAGAGATGGCAGCTATGAAACCTCGTCCCGCGATATATGACCCAGACTTCATTGCTGCTAATCAGGTAAATATAACTAAAATATTTTTTTGTAACAATTGTCGCCTTGTGACACTATGACGGCGTAAGAATACACCACCCCAACTCTTCCCGTGGCTACCATAAGAGCCAGCGGCAGGGTTACTAGTCACAGTTTTGAAAGTATAGGAATCAAGACACTGAAATTATACAAAATTTAACACAAAGCAAAAAGTTTCGTCCTTTTAGTGACAGACATAGTAGTAAGTTTAAAATGTATGTTATCCGATTATACAAGGTAGTTCTACAGGGTGGATTAAGTAGCCCGACACACTTGAAAGGTGTATTCTTGACCACATTTTGAGGCTATAATGTCATATGAACTTTTCTGGATTCGGAAGAGATAATGACATGTTATTCAAAAAACTATTTTCATCACAAGTCACTGAAAAATGCCTGCACGATTAAAATTCTTACACTGGTAGTTTTCATCTCGACATACACACTGATTAAAGTTAGAGAAAATGAGAAAAAAGTTTCAGAAAAATGTTCAACTAAAAAAAAAATTCAAAACACTGAAAAAATGAATCTTTCCCTACTATTTATTACTGATCAAGTACAAAAAAAATCAAAATATCACAAAAAAGAATTAAAAAAATAGTTTTTTTTGTTCGAAAATGACATATGTCACATTTTTTTTTTACTTTTTTGTCAAAAAAAATGCATTGGTAAAGTCTGCCGGTATACTCATTCCCACACTGTATATGCTACGGGGCCGAACAGAAATTAGGCGCCCCGTTAAGTTATTTGAAATTTTCTTATTTCTTTTTTTAACCCTTAAATGCATAGTGATGTATATATGCATCATGTATTTTTGACTTTATTGACAACATGTCAGAATTCAAATTAGAATAAATCTTTGTCAAGGTCATGCATTTAAGGATTAATATTTTTTTTCCGCCCTCTAATGCGTTGCCGGGACCGTGGCCCCCCTAGGGCCCTTAGTTTCTCCACTGGTATGAGTCGACTAAGGAATTGAAGAGTCACTGACCGTTCATTTATTGAAGATTGATGATGGGCAGCAGGGTCCTCATAGTGGACAAACTACTGCGATCGTTAATGCTCTTGACCAGCGTGGGTACTTATTTAGGTGCGGCGTACTGCGTTCATAAGCATATTATTAGGAGATGCCTAGCAGTGAACTGAGATACAATTCAGCTTGGGACTTCCACTCGATATTATGACTTTGAGATAAGAATATCTAAATTAGACTTAGTTATAAGGTAAATCGATTGAATATGAAAACATAGGGTTAAATATTTATATATCAACAGAACTTAACAGCTAATATGAAATGTCATTTCGAAATGAGTATTCACTTATCGATGAATTTATATCGGAAGGAAGTCCCTAGTCAATTGACGGTATTGCCACCGTGACTTCTATGTCTATTGATGGCATATGTAATATGTATGCACATACTTCACATAAAATGGAGTAGGTACTGCCCAGTGCGTAGGTACTTTAGTTTAGGATCAGAAAAAATACTTACCATTGTTCTATTATAAGAACGTGTCGTTTAAATTGATTGTTATGTCTAACGGTCATTCAGTTGGACAAACATTGCAAAGAGTAGCCATAATCTTTTAATTCGATTAAGTAAGGCGTCGTACCTTAATCCATTTATGCCCTAATTGTGTCTGTTGACTCTTTGCTAGAGATATAAACTGACGCTCTTTTCAGTTTTATCCTTGTACGTATAGTTTATCATTATACTAGTTCAATGAAGTGAAACAATCTCTTAGCATGTTGACTAGAAGACGCTGCTCCGTCATATAAAATATCAACGTTTGTCAGCCAAACTGCATGGGAGATTTTTTGCATGGGGTATTTCTATAGGGTCCTATTGTAAAAGTGTCTCAATATGACTTAAATATTCCATTATTCAGCCCAAAAATTAACATTCAATATGGACACCTATGGAACCTAGGCAAACTATGCTACGACCATAGGTTTGGTTGTCTATGTTGTATAACAGTACCTCCAAAGCCATTGTGGTTGAGAAACCTATTTTTAGTAGACTCTTGAAAGCAGTGCTGTCTTATTCACATCTGTCAACCTTTTTAACTGTGTAGACGTCACGCACCCAGTAACAGTTAACAGAATAGGGGCTCTTATTTTTGTTCTTCAACTTGTAAAAAGCATACCCCCTTAATCATAACATAAACGTCTTAGCAAGCCGCTAAGTTTCTCCCATTCGCTTATAATTATTCAGGCTCATAATCAGCTCATATTGACAAGACCGAAAGGGACAAACAATACTTAGCGGCTTGTTAATTTAGGAGACGTTTATGAATAAGGGGGATAGTCAGCGCTCAACCATGCTTAATCTGAAGGAAAGACCAACCGCGTCAGACGTCTTATATCATATGCCGTAAACACAGCGCACAGACAACATAATTGTCTGTGACACAGCGAAACCGCCTATTTAACGATCGGTAACGTGTTTGTTGGTAATCGCTAACATTTCTGGAATTCAAGGCGTCCATATCATAAGTTATGGTCGGTCTTACTAGATGGAGTAGATGGACTGTATGCTTCTTTGCCGCCATAACACGCGACGCCCACGTGATGATCAGTTGATCACAGACGTTTAGTTTACAAATTCAGCGGCGTTCAATACTTTAGTCGGGAATCTTCCATAAGTCTGTTTATAAAACAGTTTAAGTGTCGAGTGTCGGCGTCTGGTAGCCGATGTTCTGAGTTGTCGATGGGTTTCCTGTTTTATTGTGTACCGTTCAAATGACTGGGAAATGTATTGTAAAGATGTACCCCGGATAAACAACTCGATTTTTAGTTAGATATAAGAAATAATTGCAGGTACTTTACTTACCAATATACTGAGTTTTGCTATACGAACTATTAATTTGGAAGCTTTTATTATTAGTCCGTACGCATAGGCAATAGGAGAGGCCTTTGTCCAAATATAGGCTATCACTAATATTGACAGCAGTGGACAAATATAGGCTGATGATGTGGTGCGATAACTTTAATTTAAAACGGACTTTTTGAAAGTTTGTAATCACATAGGGCTGTGTCGATCTGTTACTTACGCGCCATAAACTACAATATTCTGACATGTCCCTGTTATTGTTAAGGCGGACCGAGCGACCAACCTGATCCACGGTACCAAGTACGAGCAGTACCTCTAGATATCGCTTCTCAGATGTGACACATTACTCTGTTACTTACGCGTCATAAATACAATATTCTGACGTGTCCCTATTATTGTTAAGGCGGATCGAGCTACCAACCTGATCCGCGGCACCAAGTACGAGCAATACCTACAGATTCGCGCCGACATTAAGGACTTCAAGGATCGACAGAAACTCGACAAAGTCATCGTTCTCTGGACCGCTAACACTGAGAGGTAAGTTATAAAAAAGGTAATTTAACTTTCCCCTAAGTTTTACTTATCCCACTTGATATCTAGGATTTTAAGGACGTTAGAATCTTGATAAATGTCATCGTGCTTTGATCTAACACGAGGTATCGAGAGGTATGTACCTAACATGTTGCAGATAAATCTAGCATAATCTTTGTAACAACTAACCTGCTCAAAATATTCAAATATGAGTTTTACTTATCAAAGTGTTTACATATTAGGAGTGTCTTTTCAAAGTAATCCTGGCCTGGTAAGATTATAAAGATTAGCTGCACAGGATGACTAGGTTTACATTCTCGCTGCTTTAATGTAATGGTTATTTACATAAACATTACGTAAAACCAAATCGAAAAAAAAAACACAATTCCTACATTATCATATTTGGCAAACTAGCAAATCTGAGCGCACTTATAACGCCGCAAATGACGTTCTAACTACGTCATATATCACGCCATGCTTGTTTACTCGGCGTAGCTAAAGGACTCTTCGTATTCTTTGCCGTTTTGGATATGAGACGTTTTAGAATTGCACATAGAAAAGACGTAGATTTAGTATTAAATAGTTGGTGTATCAAACTAGATTCTTAGAATTTCCTGCGTAAATACTGTTCGACATCTGTTGTTGCTAGGTACACTTGGTACCTAATAATGTAATAATAGTCTTGATTTTGCAATAAATTGCGTTACAATAGGTAACATGAAGTAGGTAGCTTCTTGTGGTCCTCCTAGTAATCGTAGGTATTGTTTAATTAAACAAATTAAACGTAACTTTTAACAACACGGTTATTCAGAGAATAAATGAGATAGACAAGAGAATATGGGGAAATGTGATTATTAAAAGGTATCTACTCTTAAAATATAAGAAAGATAAACGTTAATTTAATAATTATAATAGTAATATAATAGTAGCTTGTTCTCAATATTTGTTTTACTTCATTCTCTAAATGTTTAATGGAATATCAGCAGTCAGTTTTAATTCAACTACTTTTTTTATTTAACTTCAAACAGAGTGCAATGTCAAAATCTGCTGCGACCGTAATTCAGTAGGTATCAATGACATGTTGCACGTGCGAAATATAATAATAACCTATTCGGGCGACGACCTTTGCGAAAAAAACCAGACTACCTATTATACGCGACAGCTAAACATGTCCCTAAACTAAACTCTATCTCAAGTGAACAAGGTCTATCTTAGGTACCTCGTGTTACATTTTGTGAGGTTAGACATGAGGTGTAGTTTGCAGTAAAATAAGGGCTTAAGTGCCATTCGTTCTCTATTGAAATACCACCTTTTTAGTAAAGAATGACGCATAGTAAAAAAACGTTCTCCATGCAGTCGTGAAGCGAACCGTTAAAGATTTTGATAACGCTCATTGTTCGTCGAAAAACCACTTTATGATTTTATGATTGAGTGGATTTTAGGAGACCAGGTTATTTCTTTGGTGGTAAGAAATAAAATTATGCAAAATTGTTATAGCTTATCAGACAAATGTATCTTGTTACGACAAACGGTTCTAGATTATCTGCTCGAAGGAATATAATTATAACTACGAAAAAATTTTACTAACTACTCAGCATTTCGATTTTCTTCTCTACACAACCAAGTTTATCTATTTTAAAACAATGAATTGAGTTAGTAAGCGGAATTGAACAAATAAGTTAATCTATACTGATTTAATTTAGCACACTTTTCATGGCGACTGTACAAGCGGGCGAAGTTTAATAATGGTCATAAATATTCAGGCGAAAGGAATTCACAGAGTAAAGAGATATCAGGGTGCTTAGACAAGTTGCCAATCGCTAACGCTTGATCGTCAATCGTCAAACGAAGGCAGCTAACTGTCTTTGTCGCACTAATACGAAAGAGTGACAGAGAGGGAAAACTACGATACGCTGCTAAGCGTTAGCGATTGGCAACTTGGCTAAGCATCTAGGATAGAACATTTTCGACGTCTTTCTGTCTATATAGGTACCCAATTTTCTCAGAGCTTAGACGTAAGCCGAAATTTGGAACCACGTGGAATTTAATATCAACCATTACAAAAATGTAGGTAGGTACCTAATAGTAGTAAATGCGTAAATATTTAATTACCTAAATGTATCGGTCTATGTGATCTGATAAACTAATGAATTAAACTTGGATAAATCTAATCTGTATTTGGTTTGTTCGCTAATTAAAATGAATTATTATTACTTTTAATTAATTTAAATGATTGTGCAAAAATATGAAAACAAGATAAGTATAATCAAGAAACACCATAACGGTTTTCATGTCGCAAATTTTGAGATAAATGGCCAGTCTAATACAGTCGCCTTCAATGGCATATGACAAAATTGAAACATGTTTATGCCAATGACTGTACTTATGAAAGTAAGTTTGTAAAAGGAGAACAAACTGCTGACATATTATAATTTGTAGATCCATATTAGCTCAAAAATACTGGCGCATTATAACAGTATTTTGGAAATTAACAGTACTAAATATCTAGTTCCAGTTTAAAATTATTTCCCATCGAATGAATAGATACTAAAGTTATTGTATCAGCAATAAAATAAACGGGCATGGCCCTGAAAATACGCAGAGAAAGTATTTTACACTACTTAAGGCTCATTAATCCTGAGTTGTCCTAGATAAACACTTTTTTAACCAAAAAGTGCAGGTTTCCTGTCGTAAACTGTTATTTTCTTGATAAGAAATACTATTTTATTACTAAAATACGGACTCCGGGTATCTTGGTATAATAGGCAACCACGGCAGTTTTAGACCATATAAGTGTATTTGGGGGTTCAAAAGTAGTTTAGTACAAAAATAAAACAACACAGGATACATAGAGGAATGCCGTTTGTTTTAAAACAGTTTTATACTTGGTGAACAACCAAATAACCCTCGTTTTGAACCCGTCTCTAACCTAACCTAGGCTACGGCGGCTGACTAAATAACAAACTAAATGCATTAAACCGATGCATGTTTCTAAAGGCAGACCTCCAGCTCCGCTCAATAATATACCATTAAGATAATTGGCTGCACGGTGCACTTTGGCGGGCTCGGAAATTGTAGCCGCGGCTAAAATGATAATGGATTTAATGAGAAACGAATAATAAGCTTTAGAGACGGTGTTGAGGAGAGGACGTTATTTGATGGAGTGAGAAGAGTATAACAAAAACTTGTAAAGATAGGTTGCTCAAAACGGTTTGTAACGTATTTGAACGCTAAACATGTAGTGTAGATGATGACTATTTTATATGTACCTACAGCTTGAATTAGACTATATGAGAAAAGGTTTAAATTTAGTTTTAAAATATTGTTAATTATATTCGAGTTTCTTCTGATAATCGTTTAATTCGTCTTCAATCGCTTTATGTGTAAATGTAGGTTTTTGTACCGTTTGGCTTCGTGTTTCGGCGGTTCCGGAGCAACCTGCCGAACCCTACTACGTAGAATGCCCTGAAAATTTCGGGAATTTAATACTTAGGAACGTATATTTGACATGTGTTATACCTCTTTCTTACAAGCATAGTCTCATTATTCGAAAACACTGGCCACTTAGAAAAAAAAAACAATGTCCGATTTTCAATTGTTTCTTAAAGTCGTTGAGTCGCTGGTGAAAATGGAGCTGTCCCGCGAAAGTTTTAGAGCAATGATTTATTATGACTTTAAAAGTGGATTAACACAACAACAATGTGGAGACCGATTAACTATTGCTTTTAGTAGTGAAGCACCTTCAAAGACGACCATATACAGGTGGTATTCGGAATTCCAACGTGGCCGTGTGTCTCTTGCGGATGACGTACGTGAGGGTCGACCGAAAACGGCCGTTACCGATCAAAACATCGATGTTGTTCGCCAACTGATAAAGGAAGATAGGCATGTTACATATCGGGAGATTCAGGAGACTTTAGGCATTGGAATGAGTCAGGTACAAGTTATTTTACAACAAGAGTTGGGCGTGCCGAAGTTATTTTCCCGGTGGATTCCTCACTTGTTATCTGACGACTTGAAAACGGTACGTGTCAATTGGTGCCGCAAAACTTTAAAAAGATTTAATGGAGGAAGCTCAAATGCCGTTTTTAGTATTGTGTCAGGTGACGAATCATGGATTTACGCATATGAGCCTGAATCGAAAAACCAATCTCGAGTTTGGGTTTACGAAGACGAACCGAGGCCGACAAAAGTTGTTCGTTCTCGCAGCACGATCAAAAAAATGGTAGCCACGTTTGTCTCCAAATCGGGTCACGTGGCGACTATCGCTCTTGAAGATCGAAGAACTGTCAATGCCGATTGGTATATAGGCGTTTGTTTACCGATTGTTTTTGCTGAACTGCGAAAAACTAACCCTAACCGCCGTATTATACTACACCATGATAATGCCAGCCCTCACACCGCTCAGAAAACAGACGACTATCTGAAGGGCGAAAACGTCGAATTACTGGACCATCCTCCGTACAGCCCCGACCTAAGTCCCAACGATTTTTTTACTTTCCCGAAAATAAAGAATCGGTTGCGTGGTCAGCGTTTTCAGACCGCGGAAGAAGCAGTCGACGCTTATAAAATGGCCATTTTGTCAACCCCCACTTCAGACTTCAATAACTGTTTTAAAAACTGGTTTCAGAGAATGAAAAAGTGTATTAAACACAAAGGAGAATACTTTGAAAAACAATAAAAGTACTTTTATTTCATTAAAATGCGTATTTTTTCCGATTCCCGAAACTTTCAGGGCAACCTAAGTAATTTGTACTTATATTATGAGGAGTCTTTTCAAAAGGGCTTATTTCCAGTTGTAACTTTTTTTGGGAAATTGAGAAAAACATAAATTTTTTCCACGGTTTTCATTTCGATATTCTTTCTGTGTTTTTGATATAGTATTTAAGTGAGTTATTTAGTGGCATAAATGTTATGCCACTGAATATACAGGGTGTTTTTTTTTCGACCGTTCAAATTCTACGTAGTGAATGTGTAGGTCATACTGACCAACTTTTACTATGGGGACAAAGTCGAAATCGCGAAAAAAAAATCAGCTGTTTCATACATTTCGGCCGGCGTAATGCCGCCAATTTGTATGAAACAGCTGATTTTTTTTTCGCGATTTCGACTTTGTCCCCATAGTAAAAGTTGGTCAGTATGACCTACACATTCACTACGTAGAATTTGAACGGTCGAAAAAAAAACACCCTGTATTGCTTTATCAACTTAATTATTAATACCATACATTTTTAGAATTAAGCCCTTTTGATGCGAAATGTTTAGAACTAAGCCGTTTTGTTCTGGCCTTGTGAGCTTATCCAATAATACACATTATACACAAGCTGTTTTTCAAGGAAATTTTACAAATCCTTCATTTCTACAGAAAGTACTTAATAATAAGTTATTATACACTTCTAAAAGCTCGTATAATTTTCTTAGTATAAGAGAGAAATAGGCCCTTTTGACACGGACTTTGATATTTTAACATTTTGGAGGACGAGAAGAGGCTTATTAGAACTTGAAATTCAAAACATACATGTATTTCTCTACTTTTAACAAAACTACATTCATAGTTTAAAAAAAGTTGAAAGTGGATATAAGTGAAGTTTTGAAAAGACACTCCTCATATATGTATTATGTGTATCTGTATCTATTTCTTCATTAATTTTAGTTTTTTGACGCATGTCGTGTAAACTTGTTTTAATAAATAAATAAATTTCGTGGGTGTTTCGGCAGGTTCTGCGAGGTAAAGACGGGAGTACACGACACGTCGGACAACATCGAGAAAGCGCTGCGCAACAACGAGCCCGAGATCTCACCGTCCACTATCTTCGCCCTGGCTTCCATCGATGAAGGGGTAAGGGATTTATCGTGAATATACCCTGTAAAATGACTTTTGGTCCTAGTGTGACATTGTGGTATTTTTGTAAAGGGTTTACGTGAATATATCGTATAAAATGACGTTTGCTTTTACTGTGACATGGTGGTATATTTTTAGCTTATTTAATGTTTACAAAGCCTCCCCTCTCTTCCGCCAATCGTCCCTATCAAGCGCCAGATGCCTCCACTTCCTGTCATAGAATGCATAAATCATGCGAGGTTTTTTCGGTTACTTATTGACCCCCCCTCCCCCCTGGTGATGTTTAGTGACTTTCTTGGCTACACCCCCCCCCACCCCCTAGTAGCCTCACGTGTATTTTTCTCATTAAAAATGTTTTGTTTTAACTTTCGCTCGCCGAAATTCCGAATATTTCTTAGTTTGTTCATCGTAGAAAAATACACGTGATGTCTCCTTGTACCCCATCCCCCTCCCCTAACGTGATCTTTCGTGATTTTTTCTTGTACCCCCTCCCCCCCTATAGGACCTCGCGTGATTTATGCACAAGCCCATACGCGTGGTGACATTATATTAAACAAATATAAATAAACTAGTTAACCTTTTGGACGCCAACGACTGATATATTGGCACCGCAGGTTCAACGCCTAGGACCGATATCTACGTCCTGGCCTACAGAACAATATAAACCTACACACACGTGCGTAAAGTTCACATTTAGACTTGACAATTTATTGACGTGGCGTCTGAGTGGCAGCTTTTGTATTTGACGTGGCGTCAAAAAGGTTAATAAAGTTTCTTGTAAACAAAGCGTGTTTCAACTCTTTAATGATTGCAATTAAATGTCCGGTTTCTTACGTTTCTGGCACGCCAAGTGTGTTTGTCCGGTTTTTACGATCGACCCAATGAGTTGATTGAGTTAAGAAATATCAAAAAAGATATACCTATAAAAAAACGCTTAATTTTTAACATTTTATCAACCGCCCGCATCTGTGGCGAAGCCCGATTTGGACATTGAGTAATAAAGCAGACTAATGTATATCTGTCTCTTGCATACTCACTGAGGTGTGTAGCTAGTGAAATAGGACAGATAGAAAACTTGGCCTTGAGCAGCCGTTGTGCGAAAGAGCCGTTGTGCGTGCAGTTTCTTAGCAATCGGTGGCCTGGCAACACTTGTCTGTGATAAGGCCCGAACTGGGCTCCACAGACAACGACTTTTCGCCATTTTTGTCGTCACTGACGAGGGGTTATGTAATCGTGTTCAAATCGGAGTTCAGCATATTCCTTCGCCGTCTGGCAGTCAAAAGGTTAACAGAAATTGCTAAAGGCCTATTTTATCTCCAGTGCTGCTACATCAACGGCTCCCCGCAAAACACTCTGGTCGATGGCGTGGTGGAGCGCGCTGAGAAGAACGGAGTGTTCGTAGCGGGTGACGACTTCAAGTCCGGACAGACCAAGCTCAAGTCTGTGCTGGTCGACTTCCTCGTGTCTGCTGGTAATTATATCTACATATCTGCTGAGCTATCACCAGTAAGGTCCGACCGAGACCCATATTTTAGTCTCGGCCGAGACAGAGACCGAGAATAAATTTGATTCTCGGCCGAGACCGAGACTTGGTAGAAAGAATAAAAAACGTATAAATTACATAAAAAATCCCTAGCAAATACCTATAGTAAGTCCAACGTCAAACTAAATACAGCAATTTTTTTTATAAAACCGGTATTCGAATTTTAGGTATTTATATCGATAGTATGATAGGGGTCGCTTACTCTAAATTATTCCTTCAGTTCATCTTAAAGTGAAATTGAAGTCAGTTCATGTCAATATAACACCGCAGTAAGTTCGCGAGATGGCGTCAAACTCGCCAATTACAGCTCATTACGAATCTCGGCCACGGCCGAGAGTCCCGGCCATTTTTGGCCGAGAGCCGAGAGGGATATCTCGGCTCGATTTTTGGCCGAGAATGCCGAGATCTCGGTCGGACCTTAATCACCAGTGCTAGCCAGCATGTCCTTGCTGAATGCGTTATGTACAGATGTAGTGAGAAATGACTTGCCTTCGGAAACGTTCGTCAACGTCATGCTGTTTCAGTCTATCTCACTGAGACTGACAGTAATAGCTGTCATGCTACTTCAGTCAGACTCGGTGACACTGCCTGAAACAGCATGTGTTTACGAAGGTTTCCGAAGGCAAGTCATTTCTCACTACACCTGTAGCATAGCTGAATGCGTCATGTACGCAGCGGCGAGATATAACGTGTTTGGTAGGGATAGGCTGGAGGAGAAACTCAGGGAGGTCGACCTTAGAGACGTCCTGCGGTTCTGCAAGAAAGGAAGGCTGGAGGCACGCTACCGGAACATTAACCTGCGGCTACAGCTAAGGGAAATGGGGTGAATGAGCACAGTGGATGCTCGACAGCCCGCTCGAGTCCAATCGAGCGTCCCTCCTTAACATAACATAACCAGTGCTGCTATATCAACGGCTCTGTAAAACACTCTGGTCGATGGCGTAGTGGAGCGCGCTGAGAAGAACGGAGTGTTCGTGGCGGGTGACGACTTCAAGTCCGGACAGACCAAGCTCAAGTCTGTGCTGGTCGACTTCCTCGTGTCTGCTGGTAATTATATCTACATATCTGCTGAGCTATCACCAGTAAGGTCCGACCGAGACCCATATTTTAGTCTCGGCCGAGACCGAGACCGAGAGTAAATTTGATTCTCGGCCGAGACCGAGACCGAGACCTAGACTAGGTAGAAAGGATAAAAAACGTATAAATTACATAAAAAATCCCTAGTAAATACCTATAGTAAGTCCAACGTCAAACTAAATACAGCAATTTTTTTATAAAACCGGTATTCGAATTTTAGGTATTTATATCGATAGTATGATAGGGGTCGCTTACTCTAAATTATTCCTTCTGTTCATCTTAAAGTGAAATTGAAGTCAGTTCATGTCAATATGACACCAATAATCGCAGTAAGTTCGCGAGATGGCGTCAAACTCGCCAATTACAGCTCATTACGAATCTCGGCCACGGCCGAGAGTCCCGGCCATTTTTGGCCGAGAGCCGAGAGGGATATCTCGGCTCGATTTTTGGCCGAGAATGCCGAGATCTCGGTCGGACCTTAATCACCAGTGCTAGCCAGCAAGTCCTTGCTGAATGCGTCATGTACGCAGCGGCGAGATACGACGTGTTTGGCAGGGATAGGCTGGAGGAGAAACTCAGGGAGGTCGACCTTAGAGACGTCCTGCGGTTCTGCAAGAAAGGAAGGCTGGAGGAACGCTACCGGAACATTAACCTGCAGCTCCAGCTAAGGGAAATGGGGTGAATGAGCACAGTGGATGCTCGACAGCCCGCTCGAGTCCGCTCGAGCGTCCCTCCTTAACATAACATCATCAGTGCTGCTATATCAACGGCTCTGTAAAACACTTTGGTCGATGGCGTAGTGGAGCGCGCTGAGAAGAACGGAGTGTTCGTGGCGGGTGACGACTTCAAGTCCGGACAGACCAAGATCAAGTCTGTGCTCGTCGACTTCCTCGTGTCTGCTGGTAATTATATCTACATATCTGCTGAGCTATCACCAGTAAGGTCCGACCGAGACCCATATTTTAGTCTCGGCCGAGACAGAGACCGAGAATAAATTTGATTCTCGGCCGAGACCGAGACTTGGTAGAAAGGATAAAAAACGTATAAATTACATAAAAAAACCCTAGTAAATACCTATAGTAAGTCCAATGTCAAACTAAATACAGCAATTTTTTTATAAAACCGGTATTCGAATTTTAGGTATTTATATCGATAGTATGATATGTAGTGATAGTGTGATAGTATGATAGTATGGGGTCGCTTACTCTAAATTATTCCTTCAGTTCATCTTAAAGTGAAATTGAAGTCAGTTCATGTCAATATGACACCAATAAAATCGCAGTAAGTTCGCGAGATGGCGTCAAACTCGCCAATTACAGCTCATTACGAATCTCGGCCACGGCCGAGAGTCCCGGCCATTTTTGGCCGAGAGCCGAGAGGGATATCTCGGCTCGATTTTTGGCCGAGAATGCCGAGACCGAGATCTCGGTCGGACCTTAATCACCAGTGCTAGCCAGCATGTCGTTGCTGAATGCGTCATGCACGCAGCGGCGAGATATGACGTGTTTGGCAGGGATAGGCTGGAGGAGAAACTCAGGGAGGTCGACCTTAGAGATGTCCTGTGGTTCTGCAAGAAAGGAAGGCTGGAGGAACGCTACCGGAACATTAACCTGCAGCTCCAGCTAAGGGAAATGGGGCGAATGAGCACAGTGGATGCTCGACAGCCCGCTCGAGTCCGCTCGAGCGTCCCTCCTTAACATAACATCACCAGTGCTGCTATATCAACGGCTCCGCAAAACACTTTAGTCGAAGAGAAGAACGGAGTCTTCGTGGCGGGAGACGACTTCAAGTCCGGACAGACCAAGCTCAAGTCTGTGCTGGTCGACTTGCTAGTGTCTGCTGGTAATTATATCTACCTACTAGTATCTGCTGAGCTATTATTGGCCGAGTGGTGACGGCAGTAAGAATACATTTGTCACGACCCCAACTCTTCCCGCGGGTGTCGTAAGAGCCGACACCGACGGTGTGAGCTTTTCGACGCCTGGTAGCTTTTATGTGAATTATGTGTGTCGCTTAAAACTCGAATAAATCCATTTCAGATAATTTTCAGTGTAGCGATTATGGGCATTTTCCTCCTGATGCGGCGATACGTATATTTAATAGGAGAGGCTCACGTCCAACAGTGGACTGAGAGAGGCTGATGAGGTAGAAAATTAATTCTCAACACAGCTTTTAATCTTAAAATGTTTCAAAATTCAATTTATGCGAGTTTGAAGTTTATACAGAACAAACATATTAATATCAGTTTTTTGACTTCAACTCAATTACATAAGACATTTATTCATGGTATCGGCTTACAAGAATAGTTAGGCTAAGCCTGTACTGCAGGTAACCAGAGCTCAGAATATTTGAGATGGGATACTTAAAATAACCTACAATTACATATTTAACATCTTTCTTGTTTATAAGTAAGATACACTAATTAACAGGAAACTAATTTCACCAATCTTTTCAGGCCTAAAGCCAGTGTCCATAGTAAGCTACAATCACCTCGGCAACAACGACGGAAAAAACCTCTCTGCGCCCAAACAGTTCCGCTCGAAAGAGATCACCAAGTCCAACGTGGTGGACGACATGGTTGAAAGTAATACTATAATGTACCGGCCGGGAGAGAAGCCGGATCACGTCGTGGTGATCAAATATGTGCCGTATGTTGGTGAGTGAGACTTCTATACCAAATGTTTATTGTATGTAGGGGAGTGAGACTTCTGTACCAACGTGGTCGATGATATCGTTGAGAGTAATACTATGATGTATCGGCCGGGGGAGAAGCCGGATCACGTCGTGGTGATCAAATATGTGCCGTATGTTGGTGAGTGAGACTTCTATACCAAATACTTGCTCTATGTAGGGGAGTGAGACTTCTGTCTATGTGGTGGATGATATTGTTGAAAGTAATACTATGATGTACCGGCCGGGAGAGAAGCCGGATCACGCCGTGGTGATCAAATATGTGCCGTATGTTGGTGAGTGAGACTTCTATACCAAATGTTTGCTGTATGTAGGGGAGTGAGACTTCTGTACCAACGTGGTGGATGATATTGTTGAGAGTAAATACTATGTACTGGTCGGGGGAGAAACCGGATCACGTCGTGGTGATCAAATATGTGCCGTATGTTGGTGAGTGAGACTTCTATACCGAATATTTTGTGTGAGACTTCTGTACCAACGTGGTGGATGATATTGTTGAGAGTAATACTATGATGTATCGGCCGGGAGAGAAGCCGGATCACGTCGTGGTGATCAAATGTGTGCCGTATGTTGGTGAGTGAGACTTCTATACCGAATATTTTGTGTGTGTAGGGGAGTGAGACTTCTGTACCAACGTGGTGCATAATATTGTTGAAAGTAATACCATGTATCGGTTGGGAGAGAAGTCGAACCCTGTCGTCGAGGTCCCAACGCTGACCCAGTGTTTCTTGGGGACTTCACACACACCCTTAAATTTCTTCGCAGATGTATACAGCTTTCCTCAGGATGTTTTGCTTCACCGTAAAACACTTGTGAATATTGACCCTTTTATATATACATGAATAATTAAGTATATAGAAAAAAAAGATTATTATAACAAAAATTTCAGACACATGCCAAATCGAATAGTTAGTAAATAATGTGGTAATGGTAATCAGTCGATTGGCGCGACGGAACTATCCCGAATTGACAATATTTCAAAATCTTTAAGGTGGGCTAAATCGAAAACCATTTCGGTAAATATGCTTCCTGAATGTAATCAGGTACTTAATTTATTTTATTTCTCTGTAATTTAATAGAAAATCGCAAAAAAGTGGAAACCGGAAGCGTGACGTCATTACTATGGCTGTTTAAGATAAAAAAATACATTATCTTTAAAAGTAAAAAATGTTCCGGTTGTCACAGATGTAACAAACGTCAATGTGAATGTCATTGTCAGTTTTGATAGTTCTAACGGTTCTGTGTTTAAGTCTGCTCGTGGTCTCTTTTTTCAACTTATCATTTTTTAATAATTTCAACTGATTTATTCAACAACCTGGCTTTTCATACGGATTCTGCTGCATCATTCAACGGTAACATCAATAACTGAAAAACGGATACGATTCGATAACTTGGCATTGAACACGGACATCGAAAATGAAGACATCAGACGGATTTGTGCAAGCTTGTAGCACTAACTTGCCATTTGTTGACACGGCTATGATGCTAGACTTCACGCAATCTAACGATAAATTTAATTTGGCCGGAATACGAGGTGCAAAAGCCGCCTTGTCATCTCGAAATTCGTACGTTTCCAATGCAGTTGGGTATGTGGAAGTCCAACGACAGGGCGATAAATGCTTTGTACAATGCCGCATTACTCCGGAACAACGAGTAAAAAATAAGATGTACAAGGTTACCGCTGAGATAAATGAGAAAGAGGACTTGATAGTCGATGTATCCTGTTCGGATGAGTGTGCTGCATCACAAGGTGGTTGCAAGCATACCTTGTGTTTCTTAATGTGGCTTGTTAAACGAACTGAAGAAACCTTCCCCGACATCGACTGAGTGTTATTGGAACAGGCCCAAGCTAACAGAAGCAGTTACAAAGGACAAGTTTGTTACTGTTGCTGGCATTGGTAAAAAAAGATCACATGCGAACACTTCATGTGATAGTGTTCCTACATTACATGATTTTTTGGAGGAAGCAAAGAAGCATAAAATAGGTCCCAGTTTATTGCTGGAATATAATGTCAAGAAACCTTCATTAAATGATTTCTGCATATTTGATATGATGCTAGATTTTACATCAGAGATGAATAATGATGACAACATGACTTACGAAAATTTTATCGCCTTTGCTAATAATTTAATTACCAATGATATCATCACAAAAATTGAAAATAGTACTAAATCTCAGGTCAATAGCAAACTTTGGCACTCAATCAGGCAATCCCGGATTACTGCCTCCAAAATCCATGAGGTATCACAATGCACCACTAAGTCTGGGTCATTAGTGCAAGGCATTTTAGGTCAATATAAAGTACCAGAAACAAAAGCAATCAAAAGAGGAAAGAGGTTGGAGGCTGAAGTAATTAAAAAACTAGAAACTGAGTTGAATGTAGAAATTTGTTCAGCTGGATTCTCTTTGATTACACCCATAATAGGAGCTTCACCAGATGGCATTACATCAGAATTTGTTGTAGAAATAAAATGCCCTACCACAAAAAAGAACATATTAAATTATGTGAAGAAAAATAATGTTTGTGAGAAATTCAGAGCGCAGGTACAAATGCAGATGCATGCTACAAACATGACAAAAGGATTGTTCTGTGTTGCTGATCCACTATTTGAAAGCAATAACAAAATATATAAGTACTGGGTGAACTATGATAAAGATTATGCTGATAAACTAATATTATCAGCAGAAAAGTTTTGGAAAGAGAACATTTTTAAAACAATTTTAGAAAGTGTAAAATAATGAACCTGACCCCAGGATATTCTATTAAATTGATATTGAATAAAACTCGTTTTTGATTTGTATTTTGTTTTATTTTTAAGTCAATATTCTAACTCCAATTTTAGGACTTTTAACACATTCGCTGCCACCCCCTCTCCCCTTTTTTATATGAAGATTGACGCACATGTGCGTCGGTGGCAGCAAATGCGTTGAAAGTAGGTATATTAACCAAGTAGAGGAGGATGCTACCAGTAGCACACTTAGATGTAATAAGAGCCTCGTAGCCCAGTTGGTAGTGACCCTGCCTACGAAGCTGGGGTTCCGGGTTCGAATCCCGGCGAGGGCATTATTTGTGTATTTATTTATCACAAATATTTGTTCCTTGGTCATGGCTGTCTATGTATTTAAGTATCTATATGTATCTATCTATTATATATACCGTCGCCTGGTACCCACATCACAAGCCTTCATTGAGCTTACCGTGGGACTAGGTCGATTTGTGTAAGATGTCCCAGGATATTTATTTAAGAGAGATTCTGTATGAACAATAAAATGTAGATGGTAATAAAATAATACACTAAAGAGTACCTAATAAAAACAATAGTAATCAATAGCTATTATTTATAGACCAGTTATTATTGTTCTGAAGTGTACATAATTTTTCCCAGTAGTTACCACCATTATGTTGATTTAAACTTTCACGATTATCACTCATATTTTAACAAAAAACGGGCTTTAATCGCGTAAACCTATGTTTAATAGTATCCTCACGTTTTAGGTATGACGTTACAGCCGTAGTCGCAGGCTATAGACGTAAGTATACGCGATTAAGACTAATTTGCCTTTATCACCATTACTTTATATTAGTAGCAAGTAACTACTGGGAATTTATGCCCCATTATTTACACCACTAACATGGTTTGTGGTAACTACTTTTAATACAAATAAAAAAAGGAGATCCCAGCTGTTGCCAGTGGTAACTGACTTCTTAGGTAACAGGTGGAAATAACCCTTTTACATACATACCTTTCATATACAAAAAAAAACATAATATATGTTGCTTAAATTATTTATTTTTAATTATAGGGCTTTGTAAATTTATTAAGCCGCAAGCAACTCGTACTACACTGTCCAAAGTATTGGTTAACTTATTATTAACTGTAGAATGAGGCTTTAAAAGTGAATATAGTCGAACTCTGCGAAATACTCGCTCTATATGCACCCTGAGACTGGCTATTACTTTAGTTCTCAAAACTTCTTGTTTTGTAGGTTTTGTATTTTTGTAAACACTAGGTGGCCTCACTAGTTTGATGCCTTTATGGCTTAAGGTTGGCTCTAAATGCTTGAACCCTCTATCAGCTAATATTGTACAATTCGGCGGAATAACATCTATAAAGCCACATTCTTCAACCAATGCCATATCAGACATACGACCACCATAACCAATCGATATGAAATTTATGAACCCATCAGGAGTAGCACTTATTAGAAACTTTGCTGTGTTGCAACTTTTGTACTGCGACCATGATAACGCCTGTTCCACGGGGTTCGAAGGTTGCTGAATTTGTATTTCAAAACAATCAATGATTGCTTGAACTTGGGCATAATCTCTGTGGACTTTGAAAGCATCTGGTAAATTTTTTTTAATTACTAATGTAGGAGGCCAATATATAAACTGGTTTAAGAATTTAGAAAGCACAGTTAATGATGGAAAATAGCTTCGCCATATTGTTGCTAGTGATTGTTCAAATTGATCTGAAATTTGGCTAAATGTGGTATTAATTCTTATTTTATATAGTGTTGTTATGATACTTAAGCTAGTAACTGAACTACAACTGTTATCCAAATACTCAATGATCCAGTAATAATCCTTGGGTAAGCCTAGATATTGCATTGGTTTTTTCTTGATAACATTCAGCAAAAAATCCCTCCCTACGTGATTATTTTTCTCTCTCCGAGTTGGTGTGCAACTACTTGGGGTATCGTCTTCAAGTAATTCATAAGTGCTACCAAAACCTGATGGAACTGGAGATGGATTGCAGCTTGTGTCAGTTGAACAGGTTATTTCATCATATTTGCGTTTTTTGGCTCTTTCCTTTAAAAGTGTACAATTTATTCCTTTCTCTTTTGTTGATATCTGAGTTTGAACTTTTTGGTTAATAACAGTAGGGCAGCAAGATATACCACATGATGCAGTAGATGGTATAGGCTTCGCATTTGCAGTAGATGGTCCTGCTTGGTCATCTTGTTGGTTTATTTCCGCTAATGGCTTCTTCAGAAAATATGCTGGAAGACGAGGTTTCAGTTTTGCATTGACATTCATTTCTCTCCAGTACTGATAATTTTCAATGTCTTCCTCCAACTGTAAAATGACAAATCCATTTTATTTGATGTATAATTAGTAGCCTATTTTATGTTGACAAAATAGAAATGATAATATTGATAATGTTACCAAATATGATACACATAGCCCACATAGGTGACTTTTGATCCTAAATAATACGCGGTTGGTAAGGAATGTATTACTATTTGGCGGTACTTACATTCAGGTGATCTTCACAAATGAATAACGGTCTTTTGGGAACATGTTTCAGCCCAGCCGCTCGACACCATTCCGCCTTATGTCCAGCAGGCACACAAAATAACTTTTTTTGGGGTGTCTTTGAGCTGTTATTTTTGCACGTGCTTAAAAAACAGTACTTGGTTACGGGCGGAGGTTTATAGGGCTCCTTTGACGCCTTAAATGTGTCCATTATAGGTAAAATAGTGTCTGTCCAGTTCAAATTAAATTTAAAGTTTTGACACTGGCAGTGGCACTACTAACAGTTACATTACAACAAACGTCATGTCAACTGTCAACAGTCTATTTTTTTAAATGCAAAGGTATTCATTGCTTTCAGGCATAGAGATGACGTCACATTATACTTTGGACCTTTCGGAATTCGCATTTTTTATATTTGATATTTTAAATGTAAAAAATGGTTTTCAGGTAAAATAAAAAAACACGTATCCCTTAAAATATTAATATCATTCGACACGTAACATAAAATAGCCCACTAAAAAAAATGAAATGTTGTCAATTGCCCCAAGCATTCCATTCCCAAACAAATATTTATTTATTATCTCCACAGGTGATTCAAAACGCGCAATGGACGAATACACTTCAGAGATCCTCCTACACGGCACCAACACCATCGTGGTGCACAACACGTGCGAGGACTCGCTGCTGGCGGTGCCGCTCATCCTGGACCTGTCGCTGCTGGCCGAGCTGTTCTCCAGGCTGGCCCTGTGCAGGCAGGGGACTGACGGTAACTCACCTCGGACCTGTCTACACCGACACCATCGTACACAACACGTGCGAGGACTCGCTGCTGGCGGTGCCGCTCATCCTGGACCTGTCGCTGCTGGCCGAGCTGTTCTCCAGGCTGGCCCTGTGCAGGCAGGGGACTGACGGTAACTCACCTCGGACCTGTCTACACCGACACCATCGTACACAACACGTGCGAGGACTCGCTGCTGGCGGTGCCGCTCATCCTGGACCTGTCGCTGCTGGCCGAGCTGTTCTCCAGGCTGGCCCTGTGCAGGCAGGGGACTGACGGTAACTCACCTCGGACCTGTCTACACCGACACCATCGTACACAACACGTGCGAGGACTCGCTGCTGGCGGTGCCGCTCATCCTGGACCTGTCGCTGCTGGCCGAGCTGTTCTCCAGGCTGGCCCTGTGCAGGCAGGGGACTGACGGTAACTCACCTCGGACCTGTCTACACCGACACCATCGTACACAACACGTGCGAGGACTCGCTGCTGGCGGTGCCGCTCATCCTGGACCTGTCGCTGCTGGCCGAGCTGTTCTCCAGGCTGGCCCTGTGCAGGCAGGGGACTGACGGTAACTCACCTCGGACCTGTCTACACCGACACCATCGTACACAACACGTGCGAGGACTCGCTGCTGGCGGTGCCGCTCATCCTGGACCTGTCGCTGCTGGCCGAGCTGTTCTCCAGGCTGGCCCTGTGCAGGCAGGGGACTGACGGTAACTCACCTCGGACCTGTCTACACCGACACCATCGTACACAACACGTGCGAGGACTCGCTGCTGGCGGTGCCGCTCATCCTGGACCTGTCGCTGCTGGCCGAGCTGTTCTCCAGGCTGGCCCTGTGCAGGCAGGGGACTGACGGTAACTCACCTCGGACCTGTCTACACCGACACCATCGTACACAACACGTGCGAGGACTCGCTGCTGGCGGTGCCGCTCATCCTGGACCTGTCGCTGCTGGCCGAGCTGTTCTCCAGGCTGGCCCTGTGCAGGCAGGGGACTGACGGTAACTCACCTCGGACCTGTCTACACCGACACCATCGTACACAACACGTGCGAGGACTCGCTGCTGGCGGTGCCGCTCATCCTGGACCTGTCGCTGCTGGCCGAGCTGTTCTCCAGGCTGGCCCTGTGCAGGCAGGGGACTGACGGTAACTCACCTCGGACCTGTCTACACCGACACCATCGTACACAACACGTGCGAGGACTCGCTGCTGGCGGTGCCGCTCATCCTGGA
Organism: Thaumatotibia leucotreta; assembly: GCA_025490895.1. Taxonomy (NCBI): domain Eukaryota; kingdom Metazoa; phylum Arthropoda; class Insecta; order Lepidoptera; family Tortricidae; genus Thaumatotibia; species Thaumatotibia leucotreta. Next base: position 52,358 of record JALPQI010004428.1, on the reverse strand, counting down.
CCTGTCGCTGCTGGCCGAGCTGTTCTCCAGGCTGGCCCTGTGCAGGCAGGGGACTGACGGTAACTCACCTCGGACCTGTCTACACCGACACCATCGTACACAACACGTGCGAGGACTCGCTGCTGGCGGTGCCGCTCATCCTGGACCTGTCGCTGCTGGCCGAGCTGTTCTCCAGGCTGGCCCTGTGCAGGCAGGGGACTGACGGTAACTCACCTCGGACCTGTCTACACCGACACCATCGTACACAACACGTGCGAGGACTCGCTGCTGGCGGTGCCGCTCATCCTGGACCTGTCGCTGCTGGCCGAGCTGTTCTCCAGGCTGGCCCTGTGCAGGCAGGGGACTGACGGTAACTCACCTCGGACCTGCACGACACCGACACCATCAAATCACATTAGCATTGTCACATCCACTTCTGAACATAAGGAATTATTCTAAATCAATGCTTCTATCCAAATCTCTGTGGTGGAATATTTGGGCTGCAGAAGTAAATATTCCACCACAGAGATTTGGATAGAAGCATTGATTTAGATCCACTTATATATAATATATAAGTGGATCCCCAAACAGCTCAAAAAAATGGCCCCAAAAAATGGGCTGCAGAAGTAAATATTGCGGTCCTTTTGCTCCGCTATTCAGTTCTGACAGTTGACATTTGGTCACCTTACGGTATAGCATCATTATTCCTTAAACATAAAAAGTTTCTACTATTTTGCGGTGTTGTTCGCAAATTTGACACTTATTGCTCACTTCACAAAGTTTTTTATTCTTTGAGTTTTTTTTATTATAGTTTATTGTAAGTGAGCGTTAATAGCTTCAACTGAAACATGATGGAAATGACTTTAAGTGCCACTTTTCTTGGTTTTTTTGTTTGGCTCTGTGCGTCCATTTATTATTTAATGTCATTGGATAGAAGAAACAAGTTCATTCATTTGTATGGCGGCCGAGCGTGTCAGATTTTGTACTGAAGTTGTTACTTGCCTATGATTTTAAATATGTCTCAGGCTCTTGAGCGGTCTTGAGTATTCATATTTTTTGTGTTGTTGCAATTAATATTACTTAAGGAGGCATTATTAATGTTTTTGTTCACTTCAACTTACAAAATTTGACGCCCGAAAGCTCCAAGCTGCGATTAAAGACGGACAACTCAGTGAATTTCACTGAGTTCATTTGACACGCTAAGTAGATACGTTTGCTTGATCTATGGTATACATATATGACATCTGTGGCCTCCACTTTCAAGTTATATACCGGTTGGAAGCGACCTTTATCCAGTGTCTCCAGGCGATCTTCACAAGGTTATCTGTACATCTTGAGGGTGACTCTATGCAAGCAGGGGACTTACAGCAGGAGGGACGGTCATCTAATCAGGTCGTCTCAGGCGTCTCAAAGAGCGCGATGGACGAGTACAGATTTAGTTTACAATATTTTTCCTTCGTATTTTCACGGAAAAGTTTGAATTTAATTTTCTGTCTTAGTTCATTGTAACGGCGTTATGAATTCGGGTGTTTAATTGAAAAGTCAAAGGGAAAAGATTAATAACAGTGTATTCCTTCTGCTAGTCTGATTTTGGGAAACAGAAAAACCCCCTACGGGCTTCTAGAATAGGGATTTTTAGACATTATTTCACGTTTCAGAAGTAATAGTTTTAGTTAGTTATAGTAGGTATAGCACCTTCATACTTGGTAGGTATTTTCAATAACAAATCACCCTTCTGAAATTTACGAGACCTATTCTGAGACTAACCCCCTTATTCATAAACGTCTGCTAACTTAACAAGCCGCTAAGTATAGTTTGTCCCTTTTGCTCTTATGGACACATTGTTAAGACCGAAAGGGACAAACAATTATTAGCGGCTTGTTAAATTAGCAGACGTTTATGAATAAGGGGGTAAAACTTCACGAGCAACGGGAATGCACTTATTTTTAGTGACCTTGTAAATGTAGTGCATAATCCTATCCCTTCGGTTTTTCACGGATTCATTTTTAGCTACCTTGTTTACACTTAGCAGATGCTTCTCTAGCCTCGTCCTGCCCAATGTGATTTATAAAGGACATATTCGAATATGTGGAACAAAAGAAAAGCGACTATATTTGCAAACTCATTAGGTTTAAATTTCAATAGCTCAAACTTGTCAGCTCTGTCAGCCCCGTAGCCTAGTTGGTTGTGACCCAGCCTACGAAGCTGGAGGTTCCGGGATCGAATCCCTACGAGGGCATCATGTGTGTATTTATTTATCACAAATATTTGTTCCTATTATCTAGTACCGGTCAAAAATTTTAGTACACCACGATTTTAATACGAAATCTACTCTTTTGGTTACGATTTTTCCAACATTTATGTCGCCACTTGTTATCAACTAATATGTAACTGATTATTGAGCTATTCCTTTTTAATTAATTGTTACTTTCGAACAGTTTGGACAACTGAGGCAGCTGTGGCAGCTTTTGGTAGTCATGCCTTCGCAATGTTTATCGAAATGAAATATTAGAACGTAATTTATTTATGAATTATTATGGGATCCGATGTATCAAATTAATTAGATTTTATAGGAAATTAATATTAAATAGCTCTTGCAACTCTTACAAGCTTTTGAGAATAGGTCCCTGGACCTATTTCTCAAAAGCTTGTAACTTGTAATACAAGCGGAAGTCCTTATCTAACTTATGGTGTCAAAAAGAAACTTCCACTTGTATTACAAGTTACAAGCTTTCGAGAAATGGGCCCCAGCAAGGTTTGTGTAGAAAAAATATTTTGCTGTTAGCTTAGCACTGAAACAAAATATCGCTCTCTCAAGTCTATTTTGTTCCTATCCAAATCATGGAGCGAACTTACACTTTTGACCGGTACTAGATAATAGATAGACACTTAAATACATACACAGCACATATTATATATCGTCGCTACCAGAGTTAGGCGAAAAGTAATATGATTACTCCTTCAGATTACTTTTGTATGTGTACTTTGTAATATTTATTACATCGCCGTTCAACGTGGCAATGCTGCCAGTGTGATGGGCACCTTTGCACCAGGGGTTAAACGGGGTGGGCTTTTTGATTAAAAAGTGTACATGTGTGTTGTTAGTTTGTAAGTTAAATTATTAGGTATTACTGCTTTTGTCATTTGAAAATTGTAAAATTAATTATTACATACAAATGTAATTTATGGAATTATGACCACACAGAAGAAAAAAAATTATAATTATAAAACATGTCAATACAAAATTAATCATAATAAAAAGAAAAACTTAGAACTACACTTAACACTAAACATCTTAAAAAATAACAAAATTACACAAAACTACACAAAACCTTAAAACCTTAAAAATATACACCCTAGTCAAATAAACAGCCCCTCAATGTTCCCGGCGCAAAAGTGCCCATCAGACTCGCAGCGTTTCCGCGTTGAACCGCAATGGACAACCTTTGCGCCAGGAACCATCCAGAGCGGGGGTCATGACCCCTCTCCAGCAGACGGCGACCCAACTGACCCAGGAAAGCTTTTGCCTCCGCGCACCAGCAGCCCGATGTCTCCACCGCTAGTGGAACAAATAAATAATTAGAGAGCCCCGCGTACTTGACCCTCTTAAGTAATGCCGCCTGCTCAGCGGCCGCTCCCGCCGACCGAACAGTACGCCCTAAATGAGTCGCGGCGAACGTGCTCACGCAAGTAGCGTCCCACACGAGGCACCTCCCCCTCTCCCACGGCACCAGCGTCAAGCCGTCCGGCCTCTTACCATCCGAACGACTAAGCCCAGGTGGCTCCAGCACACAAGGCACATTCGCTGAAACGAGTGCTCTACGGACTAAATCGTTCAAAGCATGATGCCGAGGAAACCTCCCCACACATCGACAACAACTCAAAGCGTGGTGTCCGTTGCTCTCCACCATGGAACCGCAAATGCATAGATGAGGCTCGCAAACATCACAGCCCAGGCGGAAAGCAACGGCTACCCGCAACGAGTCGTTGTCGAGCAGGGTACCCAGGTTCGGAGAAGGGAGGGCGTGTAACTAGGCGCCAGATTCCGGACTAGCACCCGCGACAAGCCTGGCTCTGTCCACACCAGCGGCATTCTGCAGCAGACCCTCAAAGACCCGCTTAACGCCGACTTCGTCCCACAAACGCTGTCGGAACGGCATTTCCGGAACCCGAGCACCCGGGTTGAGAGCCTCCCAGGCAGATAGAGCGTCGGCAGCAAAGGGTATGGAGATGGAGGCTCTGTCACCTTCTAAACTTAAAATCTTAGCGACAAGCTCCACCACCCCCGCCGCCGACGCCAGAAATGCCGGAAGACTCACGTCCCGAACGCGCCGAATGCCCAGCCCGCCACTCCGAACAGGCAACGAAGCCAAGCTCCACTGGTCGGCATCTAATGAGATATTAAGTAAACACTCCGTGGACTCCTTTAACACCAAATCAAAGGAATCCACGAGTGCGGGATGCAGCCAGGTTGGCACAGTGCGCAAAAAGTACATGACCTTCGGAACCGCAAAACAAGATCGCAACAAGGTCAGCGCAACATGTGCCGAGAGCTGTTTCAACCTTCCCCCGGCGGACCGAAGAATTTCCTCCCTCGCCTTGAAAGCCTCCGGAACAGCCACGGGAAAAATCGGAGAACCCAATAAATGAAAATTACGAGTCGAAATCTCCTTGATACCGGGGAGCAAGGCATCGAACAAACCTAACGAAGATTGGGTACCGGCGCTACAGGGAAAAAACTCACACTTATTGGGGTTGACCTCAAGACCCAGTTCCTTCAAAAGGGGAAGAAGCACCAGCAAGTCCCGCTCAACGTCCTCCGGTTTACCCCCCAAAGTTCCATCGTCCAGGTACCAAACATTCAGTGAGGATCTGGATCTAGACACTACCTTCTGCAAGGCAAGACTAAAAATCAGGGGGCCGAGCGGGTCACCCTGCTGAGCACCAACCTGAGACAACACGAGAGAACCGTCAAAATAGAGGTTAGAAGGAGAGGCATAGGCCTGAAAAAGAAAGGGGTACAAAGTGGGAGCCTTATCTAGGACTTCTGCAAGCAGAGAATCGCGTTCCAACGTGTTGAAAGCGTTTTTGATGTCTAGCTTGACAATGACACTATCCGCGTTCTCCGAATCAAGCGCGAATGACCGAACAGCATGAATAGCCGCCTCACAGCCCAGCCTGGAGCCAAATCCCAGCTGGCACGGTTGCAAATACGAGGCCATCTCGTCCCTCACAGCACTGCACCCGAGCTTGGCCGCTAGACGCCGGAATACGCTGCCAACCGCGATAGGCCTGATACCGCCGTCTTTCTTGGACAGTGCAAACAAGGACGCGCCATACAAAAAGGGACAGACCGCGGGGTTCAACTGCCCACTCAAGAGGAAATTACACAGTTTAGTTAGGCACTCTAGCAATCGGGGACCATTGTCGCCAGCGGATCCAGAAACCAGCTCCTTCAAATGAGATGGACGGATGCCATCTAAACCCGCTGCCGAACCGCTATTAAAAGAGCTAAGTGCCGGTGCAACCTCCTCCACCGTGGCAGTAAGAGCAGGGCATAATCTGTCAGGCTCGGGAGGAAAACACAATGGCCTCGAAGGGGCCGGGTGCTTAGACTGCAAGCCCGCTAGCGTATCCGAATTCGACGGTGCCACCCCATCGTCGGACATCAGCATCCGAACCGCACCCCTAAGGTCCCCCTCAAAAACCTTACTTTCGATGGCTCTAAGGACAGAGGGCGGCCCGCGGGCCACCGAATCAGACTCTGCAGAAAGAGAATCGATGACGCTTGCCAATTCGATATTCCGCTTCACTTTAGAGGTCAGATTACCGGGCCCTGCTACTTCTGGAGCCCTCAAAGCGGAGTACGAAAATGAGAGTAGGGCACACCACTCAGACGTTCCATTAACCCTAATACACCTGTCTATCACGTCGCACAAACTACCCGCCGCCAAGTTCCGTGCACCTTTGGGGATGTGCCGCAATACTCGCACCGACCTCTTCAACGCAGCCAAGTCATCCAGACTAGGACCGCTGCAGTTACTAGCGGGCCGCTGCGCCGAAAACGTGGGAGAGGGAGAGAGCGTAGCACGTGCCTGCTGAGCCGACACCGCGGGAGAGGGAGAGAGCGACGACCGAGGGACATTTTTGTGCAGGCGCCCTATACGAGTATGTACCTTGAGCCCATGGTCAGTAAATGTGCGCGGAGAACCAGGGCAGTGAGGACACCGTAAAAGAACAGGAGCCTGCATTACTTATAAAAACAGTAAAACTATAATAACTATCACTACTTAAATAAGCAAGAATAAATATTAAAAAATAGTCAACCACAAATCACAATTAAATTAATAATAAAAATAAAAATAACCAAATATAAAAGCGGAAAAACCTTCAGTACAATATACATTCAAAAATATGTCAAAAATATTTAAAATAAAATAAAAAATCAAATCAAGTAAATTAAAAATTCAAATAATTACAATGAGACAAAAAAAAATAATAATAATAAATAAGTAAAAAGGAACACAAGAGAAAACAATATGTCAAAAATATTTAAAATAAAATAAAAAATCAAATCATGTAAATTAAAAATTCAAATAATTACAATGAGACAAAAAAAAATTAATTTATTTATTTATGGAAGTAATCATATTACTTTTTGCTCAACTCTGATCGCTACCACAACAAAAGCCCTAATTGAGTTTACCGTGAGCCAATTTCGATTTGTGTGTAATGTCCCAAGATAATTAAATGAAAGCAAACTGTCCCACAGACTGGACCGGGCTTCACTGCGTGCTATCATCACTGTCGTATCTCCTGAAGGCGCCGGCCGTGCCCCTTGGAGCGCCGGTCGTCAACGCGCTGTTCAAGCAGCGCGCCGCGCTAGAGAACATCATGCGTGCCGCGCTGGGTTTGCGACCCCTGCATCACATGCAACTCGAACATAAGGTAACTAACTTGTAGACATGCCCGAAACAGTGCATTAAAAAGTAATGCTCTATCACATCACTCGAATCATCACCCGAACATAGTCGATAACAATACGCAGCAGCACGGGCGCGCGCGAGATAGTAACATCACAGCTATCATCCACAGTACGGTATCGATCCGAAGATAGCCGAAGCGAGCCGAGCTGCCGAGCGAGAGCGAGTGAGTACCGAGTTCGAGTGCGAGCGGGATAACGAAGCAATGATAGCATGGCAAACATCACACTATCACAATGTCGTTACACATTACGCGCAATGTCTAGAGACTTTAAATGATCTTTCGTATAGGCGCGTTAATGTAAATTGGAGTAAGTATTACGGACGTGCATTGGTTGGCTGGTCGTAGTGGCAGTGTGCGCTCGGGTACTGATATTTCGAGTAATGTTTGGGAGTAATGCCTGTTTTGTCGGAGTGATGAGTAATGTAACATTACGCGTTGGAGTGATATGTCATTAGTGATATTACGCGCATTACTTACACATGTCGAAAGATAAGGTAAGTACTTACTGAAGGCGCCGGCCGTGCCCCTTGGAGCGCCGGTCGTCAACGCGCTGTTCAAGCAGCGCGCCGCGCTAGAGAACATCATGCGTGCCGCGCTGGGTTTGCAACCCCTGCATCACATGCAACTCGAACATAAGGTAAGAGATATAATATGCAGAGCGAAAACACCATGCGCGCCGTTTTGGGTTTGCAACCCCTGCATCACATGCAACTCGAACATAAGGTAAGTACAAACAACTTTGTAGGACCAGAACCATTTGTAGGACTCTCACAAGGAACCATTAAAACAGCCATGAAAGAGCGAGTTAGATGGAAGCACCAGGAAGAGTGGAACAATCTAACGGGGCTCAGGCATTCAAAGCTCTTTATGCACGAAGTAGACTCGGGCTGGAGCAAAAAGCTTTGGAAATATAGCAAAAGACAACTCAAACTCATAACGGGGGTGTTTACGGGACACTTTGGGGTCAAAACTCTCTTGGCCAAAATGGGTCTTTCTGACAGCATAGACTGTAGAATGTGTGGCGAGGAAGAAGAGACAATGAAACACTTGATGTGCGAATGTCATGCCCTCGCCAGACAAAGGATGAAAGACTTCGGAATTAGTTATCTAGAACCGAAGGAGGTCAAAACGTTACCGCTAGGGTCCATCCTCAAACATATTGAGTTGATAGAACACCTGGGGTAGGCGAAACAGGGGGCAATTACACAAAAGATCCCAATTGGTCGAAGTGTATCCGTAAGGGCCCCGCAAATAAGATAAGATAAGATAAGACCTCCTGAAGGCGCCGGCCGTGCCCCTCGGAGCGCCGGTCGTCAACGCGCTGTTCAAGCAGCGCGCCGCGCTAGAGAACATCATGCGTGCCGCGCTGGGTTTGCGACCCCTGCATCACATGCAACTCGAACATAAGGTAACTAACTTGTAGACATGCCCGAAACAGTGCATTAAAAAGTAAGGCTCTATCACATCACTTTTCCTAAAGTGTAATATTTCACTGAGATATCACATCACTCGAAACATCACCCGAACATAGTCGATGACAATACGCAGCAGCACGGGCGTACGCGAGATAGTAACATCACAGCTATCATCCACATTACGGCATCGATCCGAAGATAGCCGAAGCGAGCCGAGCTGCCGAGCGAGAGCGAGTGAGTACTGAGTTCGAGTGCGAGCGGGATAACGAAGTAATGATAGCATGGCAAACATCACACTATCACAATGTCGTTACACATTACGCGCCTAGAGACTTGAAATGATCTTTCGTATAGGCGCGTTAATGTTCGAGTTAAGGCGAGTTCGAGTGCGAGCGGGATAACGAAGCAATGATAGCATGGCAAACATCACAATGTCGTTACACATTACGGGCAATGTCTAGAGACTTTAAATGATCTTTCGTATAGGCGCGTTAATGTAAATTGGAGTAAGTATTACGGACGTGCATTGGCTGGCTGGTCGTAGTGGCAGTGTGCGTTCGGGTACTGATATTTCGAGTGATGTTTGGGAGTAATACCTGTTGTGTCGGAGTGATGAGTAATGTAACATTACGCGTTCGAGTGATATGTCATTAGTGATATTACGCGCATTACTTACACATGTCGAAAGGTAAGTACCTCCTGAAGGCGCCGGCCGTGCCCCTTGGAGCGCCGGTCGTCAACGCGCTGTTCAAGCAGCGCGCCGCGCTAGAGAACATCATGCGTGCCGCGCTGGGTTTGCAACTCCTGCATCACATGCAGCTCGAACATAAGGTAAGGGAATCAGGGTTGCCAACTCAAATTTTCGTTTACCCCTAAAACACAAATTGAAAACACCCAGATCTGTACTGATTTTTCGGAAAAACCCCTAAAAAAACACAACTTAACTAAAATTATTTATATAACTATTAATCCTCCACATTATTTAAAATTTCAAACATTTTGAGGGACCCTCAGATGAAAATGACTTTTTATGGGCGTACTATTTATTCGCAATAATAGTATATAAATAAATATTATTTATACACGGTGTTTCTGGTAACACTCAAAACCTCAGACACCCCAACTGATTTTTATTTTTTTAAACTTATCTATAGTATTCTTTTTTTAATCTGCTGTTTATTTGTTTTTTTATTGGATGTTTGATTTTCTGTACAGCTCTAGTCGACTTTTAACTCTACACTCAATAAAACAATTGCTAGCTGCCATCATAAACCTTGAAACTATTTATTTGTGTACATTATTGCAACGACATAAGACCTACCAATAGACAGCTATGTCACTGGAAACCACTTTAAAGCTTTGTCATAGTGAACTTCAAATTGGACAGCTAAGAAAACTTAACCCAACATTCAAAATGACAAGGTTGTAAGTTGTAATTAGGTACGAGTTCGATTTCTTATGACACTCGAGCGTTTTAAAAAAGGCCAGTTGCACCAAGGATTAAGGACTAAAGCATAGATGTAGTACAACATTTATTATACAACTATCCTTATCTTGCATACCAATTAAAATCGTTGACAAAGAGAGATGTACGTACGTTTTCTGTTTCTGAATACCTGTAATGTCACTGGGTTTATTTGAAAACGGTCAGTTGACATGTCGCTCCTTAGAAAAAGACATATCTTCTAATAAAAAGTTTGTAAAAAGGTCAATTTGATTAGAATTAAAAAGACTTATTGTTCTTATCAAATGTAGGTATGGAAAAAGAGTCTTTTCAGTCATGCATAACATTTGGGAATATTTCTGTCTCTTTTTACCACCAGCAGCAATCTCCTTTTAGCAAAGTAAGTTAGAAAGAGACTGCCGCTTGTAAATTGTAGCTGTATAAAACCGAACCCTGATTATGACACTATCCGTTATGACTGCTTGCTAATGCTGATACTTCACTTGGCATTTGTATTTGCGTTTTGCCTCTTGCTAGCATTAGTATACAGGTGGAAGCGAGAGTCATAACGCAAATACGCCAACTGGAGTGCCTTCTACGCAAAGTGCGAAATATTCCCTAATGGTTTTGTATGGTGGTGTATCTGTGGCAACAGGAATACGTTAACATTATATCTGTAAAAAATCGACTGTTTAGCTATCACAGCTTATAAAATAACAACCTGGTTACAGACAAGCGGACACACAGACGGGCGGACAGAAAGTGAAGTTTAAAGGCCCTTCTCCACAGTTCCACAGTTGCCGAACATGGGCGATCATACGGGACGCAACTTTAGAACTTGTATAGCTGTGTCCGTATGATATCCTATGTTCGGCCAATGTTGTGAAGGGCTGAAGGTCCGTGTCTCTTTTTTTTACACGAGAGTGTGTATCTTTTGTTCGTGTTTATATCCGTTAATTGATAGCTTAGTAGCTTTCGGTGAGACCAGTGTCTAAGAGCTCGTTCTCACTATGTCGGATTTGGGCCGTTCCGGTGGCAGAACATTTTATTTGATGTTCACACTCGTCCGACAACGATTTTGTGTCGGAGCCGACATAAAATGTCGTTCGTTTTGCCAGCCCATCCAACCCGATAAAAATAGTGTCGGATCTCGCTCGCGTGCTAGTCAATATGGCGATGTTCACATTTTGTCGGGTGTCGGGCCGACTCCGCGCACGCCGCACCCCCTCAGACGCCCGCGCGTCGCTGCCACTGATTGAACAGTACGCCGACACCCGATTAAAAATCGGCCCGACAACCTACATAGTGGGAACAGTGACACTGACACACGATTGAAAATCGACCCGACAGCCGACATAGTGAGAACGAGCTCTTCAGGCACTAGTCTCATCTTTTATTTAGACGGGATCTTGTGTTCGTTTTTATACGTAGGTATTTTATACCACACGAACGACCGAATGCTCTCTCAGAAATGTTTAAGTATAACTATGTTACGCAAGAAAATAAAAAACAACTCTTTCAATTCATAGATATTTACATAAGTATTAATGACCAACTATGCACATAAAAATTATAAAAAAACTTATTTACAATTTTGTTTACAAGTTACGGTGTTCGCGGATGTTTAAGGGCGGTGCACATAATCTAAGGGGTTGAACTCCTGACACAGACGATAGTGACAAGGGTGTTGCTGGTCGTCTCTTAAAATTCTCCAAATATTCTTATGATCACAGTTAACCGACGACCAGCTTGTCGTGTGCTAGCCGTCGGATTAACGCGAAAATACTCTAAGACGGCCTCCTCGAAATCAGGGTTCATTTCATCATGCCTTTCTCTGGCCATTGCTGGTCAAAAAAACCGTAGTCCCTAAGTCGTTGAGTAGCTGCGGCCATGGTGGTATTCGACACGGCGGCACCAAACTCCTTGTGATAATTCCTTACCGCTAAATTGACATTGTCATTGCAGCGTGCTAGCATTATTACCATTTCACAGTATTGAACGTTCGTGAATCTAAACGCCATGATAATTAGAAATATCAACGGAATTAACAAACAAATTAAATTGACAAACAACGTCAAACTCGTAGCGGAAAAAATAATCGTCCAGGTAACCAGCCATTATTACCAAAATGCCCCTAAATATTGAATAAGGTATACAACCTTCAGCAATGCGATATGCACAATGTTGTATTACGAATTTGTAGACTGGGCATGTAAAAAATAACTAAAAATGCAAAAAAAAAAAAAATATTACCCCCAACAAGATATAGCTCAATCGATTCCACTCTCGATTCTGAACAAACGGTTTTCTGGTTTTTGGTGTTAAGTGAAACACGGTGTATATATTTATTTATATACTATTTATTTATTTAAAAAATTATTATTCCCTATCTCGTAATCTTTAACTTAAAATGTGTGGGTGTGTAGATATGTATTTTTTATGGATGTATGTGCTATGTCAAGTCCACTTGACAAGTTTTGTTTAAGTTTTGCACCCATAGTTCCGACCCCTATTAATAACTAACAACGATTTATTATAATTTCAGGTCCCGTTTCTGATGTCCGACCTCCGCAGCGGCCGCATGTTCGCGGGCGGAGCGCCTCCCTCGAAAAAGCAGAAAGTCGCCCACGCGAATGGCGATAAGTAGAAACAAAAATAATCCCTAAGTTCAGTCGACAAATAGACTCAAACAATTTTTCTATGGCTCGTTAAAATATAAATTTTAATAGTGGATTTTTTATTTTATTTTCGTTATTTGTTACATGATAATCGGGAATGATACTGGCTTGCGCCAATATTAATCTTAGTTTGCATCGTACTTATAAGCATTTATGTCCTTGAAAAATAGCCGACAACTAAAGATCGAGACCATTTTTTACGTAAGGAATGGTTTGAATTTCAATAAAATTTATGTACTTAGCAAAATACGTATTAATCCACATGTCGCAAGCGTTAGAGAAATTGTTTGAGTTAATATTGAAATCTGTCCCAGAAAGTCCCAGTTGATCGAAGTATTTAGAACCTGTACCTGTGTAAGCACAAAATAGCTTCGTGTCAGCTCACCTTAATAATTGTCTTAACAGATTTAGATTCAAACTGTCAGATTTATAGAAGTTTAAAGCTGCTGGTTGGTAAACACTTATAAGGGTTTTGTAACCTTAGGGTTTATTGTTTTGTAATGTTTGGTTTTGTCTTAGTTACATCTACAATTTTGTAGATAAACTTCTAGTTAAACTTACTGTAATGTCGTGTTCTGTAACACAATACGGTAGTTATTTAAAAAAGTTTGCTTTGAATTGTACTTATTATGTAAAGGTTGTGCTTTTTGTTTCAATTATTTTTTTATATAGAAAAAATAATATAATGAATTACGCGAGTGACTTACGTACGTTTATTTAAATAATATCAAAAAGCATACTTTTATGTGATATCTTTGTTTTTTTAACTATGCACTTAGTTATTGTTTTTAATTCACGCAAGTTTATAGTAATGCTTTATATTTTGTTGTGTTATAAAATTATTTACATCTTTTACTGTACGATATATAATTGAACGACCAAATCATGCAAAGTCTGTTCTGTGAGAGAGAATATGTGCTACTTTAGAAGATTTTACCAATTTGAGTGTCAAAATTAGATATATTTACATCGGTTACTAACTTACTATAACAAAATTCATCTCAACATACTTCAAAATTATGTTTGTGTTTAACATTTTGCTTTTAGCTGTGTGTATGTATGTAATACTACATATGGTGTTTGTCAATTTTATGAAATTTCTTTTACATTCATTCGTGTTCTTATCATTCCATTAATTCATTTATGTACGAGTATGACGTGTTTGTACAAATATAAAATATTTTGCATTCACAAAGATTGTATAAGCGAAGCTTCTATTGTAATAGAAATTTATACATGCATATTAATATAGACTGCAACACGAAATCTCTCTATTGATCAACCTAACTACTTAAAGTATTACAATTAAACATACAATAAGACCAGTATTTTATGCATTTATAGTTTAGACATTTGCTTATCGAAATTACATTTAGAAATAAGTAGAAAGTCAAATGCTTAATCTCATAGAACCAGTATTTTACAGTATTATCATCATTATTGCGTACTATTATTCCGTTTGAAAGCCTAGTTATATTTATAATTTATAAAGTATTTAAAGTTTCCTAACGAATTTTAATACTTTCATAAATATAATTTCTGGTATTAGTGTGTGAAATATAATTTAATTTACTACATTTGTGATGTACCATGGCTGTTATGTTATAGTCTTGCGTAGTTTATCCATGTTAATATTTAAATCAATAGAATTATAGTCAATAATATTTAACTTAGTTGGTCATCTTAAATGCTAAAGATATGGACAGTTTTTCTTTCTGCTACTGGTAGTAGAAAATAGTACGTATACTACGTATATGTCTTTTTCTTGGAGTATATGTGCAAGTGAGATGTAGCATAGCATGCTTGGTCTGCAGATTACTTATTTATTTCGTATTTATATCAATAATTATCTCATTAATTATGTACCATGTCAGATTCTTCAATTTCACCTTCATTTTAACTAATGTCAGACTCTTCAATTTAGTTATGATACTGTCTGTCCGTTTATAATTTTATTATCATACTCATGTCATATCAGTATAACATAATTGGAAATAATCTCGATGTCAAGTTCAGCTTTCACTAGTCCTAAAAATAAAGGTAGGCTTGATATATAGAGGGTCATAGAGCTTGTCCTATATTGTGTAGATGTATCGACCTATCCTACGATGTCTACGTGTTATTATCATATATAATAAATTTATTTTGTGATTGGACATTGTGTTTTATTTTTATGTCAATACACCAGTATTACCAGTTTATCAGTATTCGCTCATTATTGTACTGTGTAATTTGAAAAAGAATTTTTGAATAAAAGGAAAAGAATAGATAGGTAGTAAAATTCATTACAAATGATGAGATTTAATCTTTTTGCCGCCATTGACCTGAAGGTAGAACATTTCGTGCCATCAAGTCAGGAAACTCAAATATGACAAGGAATTTTATTTTTTAAACTTAAGTGCGATTTATTCTTGCTTGGAGATGATGGCATACTATTTTGGACGCAAGAACTAAGAAGAGAATTAAGAACACTACGTTTAGCTGTCTTAACTTTATAACAACTTTGTCAAAACATTCCATTCCGGGGTGTGTTTCTAAATTAATTCAATTTAGTATTTTGTGAAACGGAAAAAAACTATCGAGAGCACGATAGTGGTAGTACATTACATAGTGGTACTATTGCACTGTCATTTCACTAATAATATACCTAATTTCAAAGACGTAAGGTGTATTTTAATATTTTGTATGCGTTAGCGTTAACACGTTCCATGTGCAGCTAAAAACAGAAATTACAGCACCTCTAACGTGCAAATTCTCGCACAAAATTTCAAGCATAACCTGGCGACAGTATTCAAAGTCCGCCAATACCTAATTTTATCAGTTCTCACTTTTTATAGCTGATAGGTACGTGCGGGTAAGTTAAGGTAGAATAGCTCGTACGTGCAAATTTAAGATTATCCTTATATTTAACACGTTCGCCTCCGGTACTGTTTCACTAAGTGCTTATACTATGCCGATCGAAATTATCTCACAGAAATCCTATGCCAGTGACACGCATGTGTGACCGAAAAGATTGTACTCCTATGCCGGCGACACAGCACTGTGTCAAAAACGTTCGTATTTCTATGCCACTGGCATAGGAGTGAGAACTTGATTAATGCTAGTGGCATAAGAATAAGATTACTTTGATCACGTATGTGTGTCACTGGCGTAGGAGTACAGTTTTTTCGGTCATATATGCGTGTCACCGGCGTCGAACGTGTTAAATAGGGTCGTGCATTATATTTGCTGCATTCACGTATCATCAATACCTTCAAATGCACCACATGTGATGCATGCACAGGGAACGTGTTAAGCAGATCAATCAAAATTTGAATGAGGGCATAAAAATGTTAGCTGTTCTTTTTATATGCCGGGGAAAAGGTTTATTCAAAACAGTACAAACTGATAGTTATAACTCATAATTCTATCTGACGGATATATTCATTTCATCCGGAATCAGGCCGTAAGAGTTATAAGGTGGGTTGCACCAACCGCAATTACCAGGTCAACTATCATTATCCAGCAGATGGTAAATAAAGTAAATTTAATTATTCGTCGCCTCTTTGACAGGAACCAATATTAATTATGTTTACTTTTTTTAAGGTTCCTAAAACATGTCAATGCATTCGATTCTGGATCTTACGCATTTCTAAATTTATTTGATTTCGTCTTTTGTATGACGGAAAATTAAGTTACCGAAACCTATCCATAACAAATACAATACGTTCACTCCAACACGGCCGCTTTTCACATATGGGGTCAAAACTAGTTTTTTATTAACCGACTTCAAAAAGGAGGAGGTTTACAATTCGTCGAAATCTTTTTTTTTTTATGTATGTTCCCCGATTACTCGAAGACGCGTGGTCCGATTTGGAAAATTCTTTTTTTGTTTGAAAGGGTATACCTTCTAGTTGGTCCCATTGTCACCGAATCCAGATCATGGGGCCGATTTTTGAATTTCTATCGCACGAATTCAAATTCCCGTTCGAATTCAAATTCGTATGACAAAATTTTTCACGACTATTTTCGAATGAAGCCAATATACCCTATTTTTGAAAGTCGCACTCGAAAAGCTAGAGATTGATTATCGATATCTTTGCGACACGTTGCACGCAGAAAGTCGATATTTACCGGTTTTTTTAATTTAATGTAATAAAGCTAAATTATGGCACACTGACGTCGGAATTTATATTCCAGCTAAAAATAATAATGAATTATAACATATTAAACATTATTTAACCTTTTGAACGCCGCTTGGGATGTCATCGGACGTGCCCGTGTCGCCGCCTATACTAAGTTATAACAAACGGTGTAGTGCTTGCCACATAACTTACGATAAAATATTTTATTGTTTATAGTTTACTGTGATTAACTTAGTTTTTTACCACCTTGTCATTAAATATTATATTATTATAATTAAGTCACGTTTACACATGTCTTTATTATGGTTTCGTCGCTTTTATTAATGGTTTGAATCTATGAATTTTACCAGCTATGCAAATTTATTGATGGACGTTGCTACATCACTATTATTTCTCATTTCGTATCTGTGACGTCATGAGCGGTCTACTATTTCAGACATTGGCGAAGGCTTCATTGATTTTTCGTTGATAAGTTGGCACTAGTAGGGAGAGGATTGATCGCATTAGATACGTATCGATTCTGAAAATTTCAAGGTTGTTTGGCTTGATAAATCATAAAATTATACAATTCTTTTGATAAATAAATATTGCAAGCTCAACATTATAGTACTCAAATATATTATACTACTAAACAGTACCAATCTTATATATTTTGTTGACTTAACATAATTTTGAAATATCGAGTAATCCACATCACTAAAATTTTCTATTTTACATCTTTGACGTCACATGCGGTCTCATTTTTAAGACGATGGCGTAGTCTGTGTTAATTATTATTGCGGAATACAATGACTTGGTAGGGGTTACCGATGAACAACGATAACAGAGTCTTCCCTTATTTATCGATTCAAATATTCTACCATCTATAAATAAACAAACTTCGCTGATAAACCCTGGTAGGTAGGCACTAATACAATTCAAATATATTTATTTCTAAGTTCAATTTTGAACACTTCCAAGGACTCAAATATGTCCAAGTGTCAAAATGTCCAAGGGTCAAAACATCCATGGAATTAAAATGTCCAAAGAGTGAATGGTATCACAATGACAAGGATTAGGTACTCTATCATGTACTGCGAGGCAATCGTGGCGTGTCGTGTTGAGAGTCAAGTTTCCGGACGCTGAACGTGCACCTAGAACTGCCGAAGAAGGAGTATCTACATGGCAATTGCGTATGAAGCGAATGAATCAACACTTGGTGTGGCTACTTAAGTCATTGGGTAACTTGATTCAGTTAAGGACAGATTCTGGTTACGGCAGATTATTTTTATGACAGATTCGAAATCTTCATTTTCGTCCGCTCCTTCTAAAATTCTAAATAATTCTTCAGCGGACGATATTGTAGAATACTAGACAACTTACGTCATAATTTTATAAGGACATATCGAAGTGATCAAATAGGTTAGCTAAGTAAGGTCAGTCGCATGCATAAATCTTACGTCGTAAATCTAAATATCGAATGAGAAAGTCGACGTAGATATGCCAACACCAATCATCGTCACAACACTAGTGTCTTTTATATAAGACTTTGGCTACGAGGCTTGGGGTAAAATCATACATAATCTAATGGTATAATTGAAGTTTATTTTCATCTAGAAAATATAATAAAATCAACAAATCAGTCTCACTGTTACTTAATCAACAATTACTGCGACTTATACTTATGCAAAGAACCAAAGTAAACTCTGTAAAAGTAAAGAATATCTTGATAAAAACATGAAAACAATTGTCTTATTTATCAGACTGCGGCGACACGAGCTGGGTATTGATTGTCTGATATATCAGACTACGGCGGTCAAAAGGTTAACGGTTTTTATTATAAAAAAAACATGTACCGCTAGTGAATCGGAACGTAAATCTACGATCAATGTTATTATAATCTATGGTGCAACAAACAAACATCAACAGAGGCCCTACCGCGAACCACGAACGAAGTGTTGCCTATATCACACTTACGTACGAATTCACAAGTGCGAGAGAGAGCCAACACTTTGTTCGTGGTTCGCGGTAGGGTCTCAGTTGACAGACTTGACAGTGACACTTTATTGGAGTATCTACGTACTTATCCAATTTCTATCAATAGAATGAGGGTTTTTGATACTTTTTCTGCCGCTATGGGGAGGTGAGATGGCAGCACTGAGCCGACCCTTTAACGAACTGTCAAAATAAATACGCGCATTTAATTTTCAACATATTTATTAGGTTTATTTATTCTGAAAACCATTACTTTAGGCATATTGTTACCTAAAATAAATAAATAAAATAGTTCCAAGTCAATTCTCATGAAACTAACAAAGTTATAGTAATTATTTTTAATACCAGTGACTTTGAGCGCCTGTTTTAGAGTTCAATCTTCAGTTCGACGACCATGTATTAGTCGTAATCCATTACAAAATCAATTCTCTTCCAAATAAAATAGAATTTCAATATTTTAGGCCCAGGTGCCTATGAATAGTATGAATCTGACAGCTGTCGAGACCAGGTGCGTACGAAGCGCCGCCCTGGTGGTAGAAAAATTATCGAAAACCCTCATTGAATACGAATGGTCAACCGCAGTCGTTTTTGAACTTTCTATCACTCGAATCTCAAAAATAGCATTTCATCGTTTTTATTCATTTTCGAATGAAAGATTCGAACGTTCGAATCTCAAAAATCGCCCCCCTGATGATGGGATCCTGGAGAAATCGAGGGAACTCTTCAAATATTGTAGGCACACATGACATTTTTCATTTATTTTCGAAGACTAATGAAGTATTTGCGTCTAGTCATAAACGTCTTAAGTTGGTGATCTGATGATGGAAGGTACAACTCCTTAGCAATTAAGAGTTGGGGGATAATTCTTTAAATATAACATAATTCGTGTATTTTGGAAGCTATTCGAGTATTTGCCATTAGGTGGTCATCCTTTCATGTTGGTGAGCTGATGATGGAAGGTACAACTCCTTAGAGATTAGGAGTTGGGGGATAACTCTTTAAATATATCATATTTCATGTATTTTGGAAGCTATTCGAGTATTTGCCTTTAGGTGGTCATAGTCTCATGTTGGTGAGCTGATGATGAAAGGTATAACTCCTTAACGATTAGGAGTTTGAGGATAATTCTTTGAATATAACAACTGTCATACATTTTCGAGTGTTTGCGTAGTAGTTATGACATGTTGGTTAGCGGTTAGTGATTCTTTAAATAATATAGGCATGCTAAGGCTGTTACCTATAATCTTATAACTCCTTGATAATGGGATAATTCTTTGAATATCGCACAGACAGTTTGTTGTATATTCATATAAGTTAGCCAGTTCAGGTTTTCTGGCCTACTACAGTGCAGTACTTTCTAATTACAAGTATTTAGAGCATACTAAATAACGATTTTATATAAATTACACTACTAAAAAGCAAAAAATAAAATATTTTAAAATAAAAATAAAACCGCCTTCAAAAATTCGCCCGAACTAAAAAGTAAAATATAATTTTAGTTCCTACTTCTTAGGATTTCCTACCCAAACCTTTAAACCTTTTACCCTATTCATTGAAATAAAAAATTATGGCTAGGTATCCTACAGATTTCTTCGAAGTCGGTGCCAAGCCAAATATGTTCACTTCGCGAGTACCTATCTGTATTTGGTAGAGCTTTGTAACTTACTGTCACTCCGGTTATGCTTTCATCAAAATTACTGAGGCAGATCATTTCTGTTGATAAAAGCATAATCGGCGTGACAGTAAGTTACAAAGCTCTATCTAATATATACCTATGAACGTATTTGGCTTGGCACCGACTTCTAAGAAATCTGTAGGATACCTAGCCATAATTTTTTATTTCAATGAATAGGATAGGGTAAAAGGTTTGGGTAGGAAGTCCTAAGAAGTAGGAACTAAAATTATTTTTTACTTTTTAGTTCGGGCGAATTTTTGAAGCCGGTTTTATTTTTATTTTAAAATATTTTATTACGAACTACATTTATCAGATGGCTTATGGTAGTAACGCGTTTATCGTTTTGCTTATTTTTTTTCGCATTTGTTTATTTGTTAGAACGTGACGGCAACAACGACCAACGATTAAACACGGCACCACCATAAGCCTACATACTCGTATAGAGATAGTGTTAAAATAACAAGTCACAAGTCAGATTAATCTTTCTTTATTTTCAATTAAGCACAGAATAGTACAGTATCCAGTCTAAGTCGACAGACGTCGCCTCTCGCTCGCTCGCGTTGGTATAAACATCCAACATGTAAACCATACTACATAAAGCTCCATACATCGGATGTATCAGATACATACAACTAAAACTTAAAACTAAGATACATAATTTGTTCTAAACGGCGACTTTAACATATCAATAAAGTGTCCAACAATTCCTTTTACAATTAACAGTGGTTTAAAATGTCATTTGTCATGCGGTTAGTATGATACACGAATATTAAGATACATTTCAAACTTAATTGATTAAAAACGAACGTACAACAAAGTTCTAATAAGGTTTGCAATAATCTCAACATTTTATTAGAATACTAAATCGTATAAAAAGACAATTTGGAACTTCGTTATACAGGCGAGTCGACATCGCACAAACAAACATTGTAAAGTCAGACATTGGAATGTTAACTAATTACGCTTAATATATAGTTAATAGTACCAAAATACAGCTTAATCATAATTAAATACTTAAAATAATACAAAACCCCGCACGGGTTCGACAACGAAAGCGCCCATCATGCAACACATGTTAAAATGTAGATACTTAACCGGTATTTTTTATTTAACCGGTTAATAATAGGTACTAACCATAACGAACACATGTTAAACCTTTAGTAAAATATGAAAAGCAACGAATACAGTTAACTAGACGACGGACAACGCATAAAATAAAGGGGCCATTTTTTTCAAAGTAATCCCCCACTTTTTTTCTAACAGATTTTTTTATATGCGTTCCATTCAGAATTGGGATCTCTTTCGATAGGAGAAAAAAATTTACCAAAATTTACATATATTTTTCGAACTTTCCATTCTGTTACCGCCATACAAAATGTATGAAAAAATGGTATCGGAATGGAAAAAAACCTTGAGAAAAAAAAATCTCCTATCATGATCGAAAGAGCTCGCGATTCTGAGTGGAAATCATATTAAAAGTTCCAAATAAAAAAAAAGGGTGACGAATTTGAGAAAAAATGGGCCAAGGGGAGCCGGGTCGACAGCCCGTTTAAAGCGGCTAAGCTAACGAAGACCATTGGCTTGATATTTACACTTTAATAACTGAAATAGATCACATCACATTCACGCAGCTTTAAAGTATGATTTTTTTAAACAGATATTCCAATTCAACACATTTAATAAATACGGAAATTATTCAACATGCGATATAGAACTACATATGTTCGATAACTGTCTCACTTTGTAAACTCTGGTGATAATCATAAAGTAATACATGCAGTGTTTTTTTTTTAATAGAGTTCTGATCCCCGAAGATACAAGTCACCATCTACCATGTCTACCAAATTATAACAGTCCATATATGCGCCCAACTTTGAATACTCGATAATATATTGTGATGTAGCTAATTGTATCCGGCGGAACATCCATATGAGATTACACAATAAAGAACGTAAAAATATTATTTTAATCAGGTAAACAATTTGGAAAATTTAATGTCTAATATCTTACGGCCGTTCAACGTCTAATGAATATTCAAAATAACAAGATTAACTTCAGATTCGTATTATGTCGGTACGTTTTTAATGTATTTGCTAATGTTAGACATTGTTACTCGTATCTTCGTGAAATAAAACTCAAATAAAACAAACAGTTTGTTCCTTGGGTCAGCAGTGGCAACACTTAGAAGAAATGGAATGCAGAAAAAAGATTATTTAAGTAATCTACATTTAAAGGGTACCTTATCATTACACCGAAAAATATTTGGCTCTTTTTATTAACTAAACGTTTCCTTGGAAACTGCTTAGCGTTTTTTATTTGTGAAACTTTTAGATTCATTCACGGTGAAAATCAAGCAATATCTATTGTATACATGCCATATGTTTCTTGGTGTAATACTTTAGTTTCGGGATTAAAATAGGTTATGTTATGAGTGTTATGTTATGATTCCGGCATGCTAATCAGTAACGATAGTCGCCGAGCCAAGAGCGTGATCACTAGAATATCGGTGCAAAATGTCTAATAGATACTACGTTATTTAGAATAGTCCGTGGACACCGGCATACGCCCTCATAATTACCATGTAAGTAACCATATCATTATATAATAAGTCTTTCCTTCTACTTTAACAATAATTTGTTATAATATTTTATAACCGATTGTATTTTTTAATATTTTTATTTTGTCAATGTACACGAGTTTGTATCAGTGCTCAATATTTATAATTACATATATAATATTTTATAAAATTCGTTGGCTACCTAAACGAGTGGTGTTAGCTATGAACGACAACAGGAGCTACAGTAGGGAATGGATACATTAATTTACAGTATAATAGGAATATAGCGTGACTTATGTACACTCGGCTTGACTACTGCTGGTAGCGAATACACTCCTTACACATAATACTCATATAGACAAGGTTTACATTCGATTGTTCTTGGAAAGGTGGTAATGATATTATAAGGATTTCTATACAGTTCTAAAATAGTACACGCCACGCGAGACTCCTTGCAAAGAATCGTAGCTAAGACTAGCTTAAACTAGGCTTCTAGGGAAAACACTAATATTGGAGAAGGGCTAAAATACGCGCCTGCATTTAAAGGGCGATATTTTTTATCTACTTTTAATTCCTTACGTGCCATTCATTGAGCATATCACCTGTCCCCATATAGATATATAACTACAATATATTATTGCTCAAGAAACATATATAGATGGTAGACACCGGACGTAGCTCGGTGTTCGCGCATACGCGAAGGGAGATATTAGAATAGTTTCAAAAATATTTATAGTTTTATATGTTTTGTATAATACATAGAGATAATTTTATGTACATAAGAAGCGTTTTTCGGCCCGAAGTGGCTTCGGACATAATTCGAAGTGATCTAAGATTTATTATAATATAATAGGAAAACTGTGTGACACCACCTGCTCCCTACCTAAATGCCGAAGGTTATCTAGTTACATACATGCGCAGACTTCGAGCACCAAACTTAGCTACAACAAAGTATCCAACAATTTTAACGAAAAAAATCTCTTCAATTCCTTACGAAGGGAAGTAGAATATATTCAGATCTGCTTACTACGGTAATATTTACAAATATACAGTTAGCTCCAAAAATTAGACACATTTTGATTATTTAGACAGATTTATAACTATTCATTATTGTTTTTGGAGCTAAGTGCCTTTGTATTTATATTGTTTGGTATACGGAACAATAAAATATAAGTACTTTACAAATTATAGTGAACACAAGTGTATCATGTTAATATAGGCTTTTCATATAATTTTAATTAAAATCAGAAAATCGTGTAAGTTCTTTTGCTTCAGTCAGTGACGACCAGTAATTTACACATTTTTGAAGAAACGTCGCTTATCATCTTTTACAATTGACCTAAACATTCGAACCGTATTATATCAAGGCAAGCCTTTGTCCGCTACAAAACCCCTTTCTTTCAAAACACATGCAACCTCGATTCAAAGTTCTTTTAGGGTTTAGTATTTGCCACAAGCCACGATTTTATTGTATAATTTTATTTACACAAATATTTAACTTCGTCGAAGTCTAATTTGTAAACTTTTTTTAATAATGCTTCATCGTGACTTGTAACCAGTTAATTCGAGTTTGGAAGAATCATTTTAAGTACAAATTAATTAAGACCATCCTTTATAACGTTCAAGGTCGTTAAAGAATAGACGTATGTGTTTACTTTCATGCTCATGCAAATTATGACCTTATAGCATGAATGAAATTCTTTATAATCTTAATTCGACAGACCTGCTATTTACAAATCGTAAACATTGAAACAGCTGTCATTAAAATTATATAACCAAACTTTCATACCGGTTCATAACAATAACCGGTTACCAAAATTCGTAACCAATATGCTGACCGATTCAGGGATGTACCGATAAAAAACTGTAAATTTCAAATAATAAAATCGGATCGATATAGTTATTATTTTGAATAGTAGCTATCATTTCTAGCTTAGGAAATTAACCAGGAGGTCTTAATTTAGCTGACTGTAGTACTTTTGTGTTACTACTGCATTTCCGGTACTCACAGAACAGCTTCTTCGAAACCTCTTACAAACTACCTTTTCTCAAACTTGCTACGGAATGTTGATGTTACTTACTTTAAATTAAACCCGGAAATACTATGTATCCGGTGTCATGTGCTAAGATGATATGTAAAGAGATTTCATGTATTTATTTCACACCTAGGACTGCAAACAAACTGTCTTTTGTTTTGAAACGTCAAATTGTGACACTAGGTCTTGACATTCAGCCACAGAAAAAAAAATAACCTTAGAACTAATGTCTATACCACCAGTTAAAAATTTACCTCAAACAGATTAAAAAAAAAGTTAGGCGCGAATGTTTTTTTAATGTTTTACGATACTGTACTATTGGTTTATTTACAAATTAAATAGTATGGTTCGGCAAAATCAGTTTCTTTTATTTCATGGCAAGTTTGAGAAAAGCACTATACAAATCTCGGCGAGAAACAGGGTTACAGGCCGCGTATCCCTATCTGGCCTCAGTTCCTTCGGCCAGATATATCTACTTGGCCTATAACCCTTCGTTTCCCGTCCTCTATAGTAATGTACTATTTCCAATTTTTTTTTTGTATCCAGCTTCCTAAATTATGGGACTGTCGTCAATATATCAATATATCGCCATTCTTCCCGTGTTTCTAAAGATATCCTTGACTTATGCATAATATCCTTACTAGTTTTTGGAGCTGATTTCGTTTCATATAACTACGCCAAAGAGACTAAGATTTGTACAGGATTAAATAATTGGTTAAAGACCCATAGAAAATTCACATAATATGTGACATAATTCCCCCCACAGAGTATTACTGCGGCCAAGGCAGGGGGTATATTAAAAAAAACCGTAGAGATTCATCAGAAATATCGGTCACTTCTACAGAACATGATATCGTGCAGTGAGGAATAAAAAAAAAGAGTCTGGAAAAATAGGTTTCGAAGAGGTCAGGGAGAACTTGTATTGTGAATACTGAAATTGCAGTAGCAACAAAAAAGGACCAAAGTTAGCTGATTTAATCCTCCTAGTTAATTACAAAAGCCATAAATTATAGCTTTTAACTATATGGACCTGATTTTTTCATTAGAATTTTCCATAATACAAATACAAATATTTTATTGCGTTTCATGTGTACATTGGGTCTTTAAGCTATTCACAGTCTCAACATGAACCCTGTAAGGGTACAGCAACATACAACTTAATACTAATATTAATAGTTAATTTTATCGGTACACCCTTAACTACAATTCTACAACCAAACCTCCAAACCGGTTAACTGGTACTTGTAACCGGTTCCGCCGGTAACCGGTTATTCGTTGCGTCGGGGTCAGTTGAGCGGCAGACAGAACATGTGCTGCAGGAGCGTGGGCTTACGCGGAGGCAGCGACGAGCATACCGAGTCGTAGTCTGACGACGACGACTCGCCGTAGCCGAACGCCTGCGAATTTAGAAATGGAAGCAATTAACCCTCTGGCAGTGGAAACGGCGGGCTGTTGGGGGGCGGAGGCTAAAGGGTCAAACGCATGTTCGGAGTCTTTCCGGTGGACAATCTAAAAGTTAAGGCCTATAAAGCTTGAATTTCTTATGAAAGCCTAAACTTCATTAAGACGTCCTCCTTTTCCATTGCTTTGTATGATAAAAAGCATTACTACCTGTCCACAGGCTGTTAACTATCGATCACAGGAAAGAAAAAGTGCGTGTTCAGCTGAACTGTAGAGCCCCTCTTTCTTGTGGCCAATAGTAAGCAACTGGTAGGAGTGTAGTAGTGATTTTTATTATACAATTCAATAGGAAAGGAGTGCCTTTAAATGACAATAAGGGTTTAATAAGAAAATTAACTCTCATAGCCCTTAACTTTTAGAATGTCCACCGGAAAGACTCGTAACATGATTTTAAGTTTGACCCTAAAGCGTTTATACACGAAATTGGACGTCGACTCAGGCAGAAAGGGGAAGACCCTCGCTCTGAGTCGTTTCTGGTGCAAAAGCTCTCTATTGTTATACAACGCGGCAACGCTGCTAGCGTTATGGGCACTTTTGCACCAGGAATGACATGAGGGTTAGGGGGAAACGATTAAAATGTATTTTTATTTTTTATTTAATTGTGTGTATAGCACCTATGATAGTACCTATGTAACATCTTTATTAATGAAATAAATTTATTAACCCTCTTATGCATTAGACAATTTTGCCGTGTGGTGACGGCAGTAAGAATACATTTGTCACCACCCCAACTTCTCCTGCGGGTGTCGTAGGAGTCGACTAAGGGATTGAAGTGTCACTGACCATTCTACAAGATTGATGATGGGCAGCAGCGTCATCATAGTGGGCACATTACTGCGATCGCCAATCTTGCCCAGCGTGGCGATTATGGGCATTTACCTCCTAATGCGTCTATACGCATAGTTAATAGGAGAGGCCTACGTCCAGCAGTGGACTAACATAGGCTGATGATGATGATGATGCATTAGACCTTAATAGAAGTCAATAGAGTTCAAAACGAAAGTGGCCATTTTTGGCTTCGTATGCATTAGAGGGTTAAAATAATGACAATCCTAGGATTGTCATATACAAATACAATATGACAATCCTAGAATTGTCATTATTTTGAGTTTGAGTTTGTGACATTTTGTATTTGTGAGAGAGATTTTGAGTTTGTGGACCCATCCCAATCAAATCAAATCAAATCTCTCTGAAGAAAGGTGACCAACTTTTCAGGACTTTGAAGGACAAGTTCTCCCAACAGGATGAGATTGGGCAGCTATAAAAAAATTCGTGTTTAAATCGCGATTCAGATTAGGTGCTAAACAGAATCGCATTAGTAGATCTTGGTAGGCCCTGGGAGGCGCCGGCTTACGCCGCGGCCACGACATCGGTCTAAGGCGACCGGCTTAGCGGAAAACGTATGGTGTTCCCTCTCGTACCCATATCGGCATCCCGCTCCAACTCATGGATTCGCTCGCCGCTGGTCGACTTAGACCAATGTCGTGGCCGGGCCGTAACAGTAGATATTTACCATGGCGGGGTCGTGGTAGGGGTGCAGCAGGCAAGCGTGGTGTCACACGCAGTCCTCGAGGGACATGAGGAGCGGGTTCACGTACTCGAAGCCCTCGAACTCCGACTGGTCGATGTCCGCGATCACGTTGCTGTGGACACAATGTTGATATAGACCAATAAACGTTTCAATACAAGAATAAGAATAAAGAATATTTATTTCAGAAAACACAAGAGTACAGATATTCCAGGGGTCTCCGTACTAGGCGACGCCTGTATCGCGGGGAACCAAATACTTTAAATAACAGAATTTGTTTACAAATTGAAATCTTGACATTAGGCAGCAAGTTACTTAAACTAAGCTAGTAGGTACTATAACTATGCTCAATAATTAGTCTAGAGTTATCTAACATTGTTTCTGTCTCAATGTAATTTTGAGAGTGTAAAACTTTGAAAAGTAACTTTTTTTGTTTCTGCTTGACTACAATCCCTAAGATTACAAAGTTTATTTACTGCATTGTATGTAGATACCCTGTTGCGCTCTCCAAAACGTTTACCGAAAGCAGAATTCACTCTTGGAATAGGTAAATTGAAAAGGCGTTTTTGTGATAGTATGTTACAATGTAATTGTAGATGTACCTACTTATTCATAAACTCTAACTTAGCCAGCCGAAAGCCGAAAGGGACAATTAATACTTATCGGCTTGCTAAGTTAGGAGACGTTTATTAATAAGTGCATAATCTTTTCCTATTGCAGTCATTAGAACCACAGTATCCACTGTACTAATTGAGATAAATAGATGTTTCCGTGAAAATACGAAGGGGAAACATTGTTTACTACGTGTACGAGTACGTATATATCGTGTATATTTCAATATCCCTGGATAAATATACGTATATCCAGGGATATTGAAATATACACGTGATACATTGAAATATATTTAAAAATTATTGTCTTGATTGTAGAAAATGGGTAACAATATCAAGTATTTAGCCTATCGATCATTGAGGGATCAGAAAATAGCTAATTACACTAGTAAAAGATAAATTATGTTTCTTTTTATGTCTACAATGCACAGGTATACTATGCAAATACAATACAAAATGGAGTTTAAGTGAAAACTTTAACGTGTTACAAAGATAATTACTCGTCAATAAATCATTACTTCGTTGCTTATCATAAACAACGCTGTATTCCAAAATAGTACGCACCTGCAGTTAGAATTCTAGTGCTTCATTATTAGAATTCAAATTACGACAATAAGTGTCTTGAGAAGCAGCGTTGTTCATGATAAGCGTCGACTTGTCAATAAATAAGCGTTCTATTCTATCAATACAGTATCAATACAATGGTATTACAAATATGAATACTACGAAATGAAATATATTTTGAAGGTAGGCCTTTTAATAGGTCTTAAGGACCGGTAAGTCGTCTGGCAAGAAGATACTAGAAAAGTCATATGACGTGATTAATACGGCGTGATAAAGTTCTAGCAACCAAAACCGGTACGAAAATTAACCGGTTAACAAAACGGTACTCACTCGTTGTCGAGCGTGAGTGTGCTTATAAAACGATAAATACTCGTCGTATGTAAAGTGCATTCTATTGTCAATTAAGTGTTCCATTCTATCTATATAGTTGTATTCAATAAAGTTGGCAATGAAATGGCATAAATAAAAAAATATACTTCGATAAATATACTTCGTTGGTATTCCAAAGAATACAAGAGGCCTTTTAATAGGTCGTCGGCTAGCTAGAGGATACTGGAAAAGTTCTATGACGTGATTAATACGGCGTGATAAAGTTCTAGCAACCAAAACCGGTTTCAAAATTAACCGGTTAAAAAAACGGTACTCACTCGTTGTCGAGCGTGAGTGTGCTTATAAAACGATAAATACTCGTCGTATGTAAAGTGCATTCTATTGTCAATTAAGTGTTCCATTCTATCAATATCCTCTAGTCGCCTCAACTACGTACTAAAGTTCGCAATGAACTGGCATAAATAAAAAAATATACTTCGATAAATATACTTCGTTGGTATTCCAAAGAATACAAGAGGCTTTTAAATAGGTCGTCGGCTAGTTAGATACTGGAAAAGTTTTATGACGTGATTAACATAGCGTGCCCATAAAGGTCTCTCAACAGAAACCGGTTTGAAAACTAACCGGTTAACAAAACGGTACTCACTCGTTGTCGGGCGTGAGGTGCACGGGCTCGTCGGTGAACTCCGGCGGGAAGTTGGCCAAGTCGCGTTCCCCTTCCAGCCGGGGCTTGAAGGGCGGAACCACCTGTTTCTGTTCCAGCTGTATACAAACACATATTGTAAGTTTAAATATTCTATATTTTCAAAACTACAATTTATGTACATAGATTAAATCTAACTGATCTACTTAACCTAACCTATATCTATGCTGGCGGCATTTCCTCGATGTATCGCAATACTGATGCGTTGTGCGAGGAAGTCGCCAGCTCTTCGGTCTTTTGTTACGTCAACCAGACGTTTCGCGATCTCAGCAAACAATTTGCGTGCGCTGGGGCTCCAAGAACCTAAAGTTTCTACGCCAAACGGTACAAAATCGTACTGTTTGCCGAGGCCCTTATATTTATTACGTTTTAAAAATTCGGCATTGTAAGTAAATAACCCCCTTATTCATAAAGGGATCGGAACTATGGGTGCAAAACTATAAAAAAACTTCAAAACTGACATCATCATCATCAGCCTATGATAGTCCACTGCTGGACGTAAGCCTCTCCTATCAACCATGCGTATAGACGCATTAGGAGGTAAATGCCCATAATCACAACGCTGGGCATGCGGATTGGCGATCGCAGTAATGTGTCCACTATGATGACGCTGCTGCCCATCATCAATCTTGTAGAATGGTCAGTGACACTCCAATCCCTTAGTCGACTTTTACGACACCCGCAGGAGGAGTTGGGGACACAAACACATATTGTAAGTAAATAACCCCTTATTCATAATTTGATATACTTTATGAAAAAGGATCCAGTCCACAAAAATCTGTCAATTCAATTTAAATCTTATGTCAAAAGGAAAAGTAATTTATTTTAGTGACAAATTTCAGAGTTTGGATCCTTTTCGCTACACTACGTCCAATTAGGGATCGGAACTATGGGTGCAAAACATTAACAAAACTTCTAAACTGATATGTAGGAACACTTTATCCAAGAAATATACGGATATTATTGAAAAATATGTAAGTATCCAATTTTATTGCCTATATCGGAATCTTAAACTTACACTATTTGGGTGTGTAGATATTTATATGTTAAGGATCTGTTAGTTCATGTCCACTTGACAATTTTGTTAAAGTTTTCACCCAAATTTCCGATCCCTATGCATAATCATCTTCTAACTTAGAAAGTCTATAAGTATCGTTCCCTTCCGTGTTGTGATCATATTGATATGACCGAAAGTGACACACGATAAGTTTCGGCTTGCTAATTGTAAGTTGGGATACGTTTGTGAATAAGCGGGTTAGTTTTTATTTTTCTAGTTAAGTCTCTCTCTCTTTCTCTGTCCCAGCTCGTTAGTTGGGGTCGGGCCTCCTTGTGGCTCGGCGACACTCACCTCGCTGAGATAAGCAACAACCAGTTTGGTTTCACCGCCGGAAGGACAACTAATGATGCTATTCACACCCTCGAGTATTTTTCTAGTTAAGTGTTATTTAAGAATAAAGGGAAATATTGAGCACTTCGCATCACTTTTTCCGATACATAGTTACACTATTGAGTGCCAAGGAGGAACACACGACCATCCCTTATCAAGGTATCGTTATCAAGTTTGATTATATTAAACTCACCATCTCCCACTCGATGCTCTTGAAGAAAGGATGCTGCACGATGTCCATGAAGCCACTCTCGCCGCATCCGAGCCGCTCGGAGGGGCTCTTGTTGAGGAAGCCCTTCAGCACCGACGCGGCCTTCACCGACAGCGAGCGCGGGATACGGATCGTCTTCTCTAGGATCACCTGGAACATTCGCCGGTCAATTTACTTTGTGTCGTTGGAAAAATGTAGTCGTTAGTCATTGACGCGGCGTTCCAAATCATTGACATTATTCCATTTTGTCTTCAAAAATCTGCATTTTCAAATAAATATCAAATAATAAATAATATCAAATAAATAAATATTTTTGGACATCTTTACACAAATCGACCTAGTTCCACGGTAAGCTCAATTAAGGCTTGTGATGTGGGTACCAGGCGACGATATATACAAGGTGGAATTCGACGAGGGACCTTTACGGAAATGGGAGATAGTTAAGGCTATACTGAGCAACTTTTACTATGGGACCAACCCCGAAATCGTAAAAAAAAAATTACTTTCATACATTGTGTGTATACATGCGGTACCTTTTTGTATGGATAAGGTTTTTTTTTTATATACGATTTGGGGGTTGGTCCCATAGTAAAAGTTGCTCAGTATAGCCTTAACTATCTCCCATTTCCGTAAAGGTCCCTCGTCGAATTCCACCTTGTATAATAGCTAGATGCATATACATACTTAAATACATAGACAGCCATGACGAAGGAACAAATATTTGTGATAAAATAAATACACAAATAATGCCCTCGCCGGGATTCGAACCCGGAACCTCCAGCTTCGTAGGCAGGGTCACTACCAACTAGGCTAAGGAGGCTGTCAATTGTCATTGGCCGGTCAATTTACTTTGTGTGGTTAGAAAAATGTAGTCGTTAGTCATTGACGCGGCGTTCAAAATCATTGACATTATTCCATTTGTCTTCAAAAAATTTTATAAAAAATTCCGTACCGAAAATCCCAAAATTTAAATTTTGAATACCCGATTCTTTTCTAGGGCTAAAATACCGGAACCGAAAGTCTGGATTTCCCGGGAGATAATCCTAATTTAGTATCCTCTTCTGAGTAAGTTGAATGACTAGATTGGCTGGTAAAACGTGTCGAGTTTTGTGATAGTCACATCATCAGCGTATCTCAGCACACTACTAGACATATGTCTCTCCAATTACCTATGCGTATGCGCTAATAATATGAAAGAAATAGTCCTCAATAGTCAGATCAGGATGCTTAGCCAAGGTGCCAATTGCTAGCGCTTAGTAGCGTATCGTAGTTTTCCCTCTCTGTCACTCTCTGTGTTAGCTGCCTTTCGTTTACGATTGACGATTAAGCGCCAGCGTTTGGCAACTTGTCTTAGCATCCTGGGTTGTCAGCCGCCTGCGCGATATCGCAGGGGCTACGTTCGGTCAACATCTCTCAGACACTATATCCCACCAGCCAGTGTCAGTCGACTAGTACCAGTACCTGAAAGAGATAATTCTCAGTGTTCTGGTCAGGGTTGTAAGCCACCAAGGGCATGTCGAAAACGCTCCTTCCCAGTGACTATTCCAGTATCACTTGACACCAGACCAGTGTAGTTGTTGGAAGACGATTCTCAGTGATCTGATCAGGGACATCAGCAGCTTGAGCGATGTCGAAGCAGCTGAAACCTGCCAACGTCTCGTAGTAACTATAATCCAGTGTCAATCCTTAGTCTTCCTTCCATACAGTACCTGGAAGAGATAATCCTCAGTATTCTGATCAGGGTTGTCAGCAACCTGAGCGATGTCGAAGCAGCTGAATCCTTCTAACATTTCGTAGTTACTAAAATCCCAGTGTCAGTCTAACCAGGGTTATTAGCAGCCTGCCATAGCCGCTGATTCCTTCCAACATCCTTCCTTCCTTCCAATGTCATAGCAGCTGAATCCTTCCAACATCCTTCCTTCCTTCCAATGTCATAGCAGCTGAATCCTTCCAACATCTCGTAGTCATTACAATCCCAGTTGTACGGTACCTGGAAGAGATAGTCCTTAGTATTCTGATCAGGGACATCAGCAGCTTGAGCGATGTCGAAGCAGCTGAATCTTGCCAACATCTCGTAGTCACTATAATCCCAGCGTCAGTCTGATCAGGGTTATTAGCAGCCTGCGAAATTTCATAGCAGCTGAATCCTTCCAACATCTCGTAGTCACTATAATCCCAGTCCTACGTTACCTGGAAGAGATAATCCTCAGTGTTCTGATCCGGGTTGTCGGCAGCCTGCGCGATGTCGAAGGGGCTGCGTTCAGTTAACATCTGTCAGACACTATATCCTACCAGCCAGTGTCAGTTGACTAGCCATATAGTACCTGAAAGAAATAATTCTCAGTGTTCTGGTCAGGGTTGTAAGCTATCAAGGGCATGTCGAAGACGCTCCTTCCCAGTGACTATTCCAGTGTCACTTGACACCAGACCAGTGTAGTTGTTGGAAGACGATTCTCAGTGATCTGATCAGAGTTATCAGCAGCCTAAGCTAAGTCGAAGCAGCTGAATCGTGTCAACATCTCATAGTAACTATAATCCCAGTGTCAATCCTTAGTCTTCCTTCTTTACAGTACCTGGAAGAGATAATCCTCAGTATTCTGATCAGGGTTGTCAGCAGCCTTAGTGATGTCGAAGCAGCTGAATCCTGCCAACGTCTCGTAGTTACTAAAATCCCAGTGTCAGTCTAACCAGGGTTATTAGCAGCCTGCCATAGCCGCTGAATCCTTCCAACATCCTTCCTTCCTTCCAATGTCATAGCAGCTGAATCCTTCCAACATCTCGTAGTTATTATAATCCCAGGTCTACGGTACCTGGAAGAGATAATCCTCAGTATTCTGATCCGGGTTGTCGGCAGCCTGCGCGATGTCGAAGGGGCTGCGCTTAGCCAACATCTCCTAGTTACTATACCCCATTAGTATTATTAGACCAGCGCTACAGTACCTGGAAGAGATAGTCCTCAGTATTCTGATCAGGGTTGTCAGCAGCTTGAGCGATGTCGAAGCAGCTGAAACCTGCCAACATCTCGTAGTTACTAAAATCCCAGTTCTACATTACCTGGAAGAGGTAATCCTCAGTGTTCTGATCCGGGTTGTCAGCAGCCTGAGCGATGTCGAAGCAGCTGAATCCTGGCAACATCTCGGAGGTACCCCTTGTAGTAACCCCAGTGTCAGTAGCCTAGCTCTTCGTTACCTGGAAGAGATAATCCTTAGTATTCTGATCCGGGTTGTCGGCAGCCTGCGCGATGTCGAAGGGGCTGAAACCTGCCAACATCTCGTAGTCACTACAATCCCAGTTGTACGTTACCTGGAAGAGGTAATCCTCAGTGTTCTGATCAGGGTTGTCGGCAGCCTGCGCGATTTCGAAGCAGCTGAATCCTTCCAACATCTCGTAGTCACTATAATCCCAGTTCTACGGTACCTGGAAGAGATAGTCCTCAGTGTTCTGATCAGGGTTGTCAGCAGCCTGAGCGATGTCGTAGCAGCTGAAACCTGCCAACATCTCGTAGTTACTAAAATCCCAGTGTCAGTCTAACCAGGGTTATTAGCAGCCTGCCATAGGCGCTGAATCCTTCCAACATCCTTCCTTCCTTCCAATGTCATAGCAGCTGAATCCTTCCAACATCTCGTAGTCACTATAATCCCAGTTCTACGTTACCTGGAAGAGATAGTCCTCAGTGTTCTGATCCGGGTTGTCGGCAGCCTGCGCGATGTCGAAGGGGCTGCGCTTAGCCAACATCTCCTAGTTACTATACCCCATTAGTATTATTAGACCAGCGCTACAGTACCTGGAAGAGATAATCCTCAGTATTCTGATCAGGGTTGTCGGCAGCCTGCGCGATGTCGAAGCAGCTGAATCCTTCCAACATCTCGTAGTCACTATAATCCCAGGTCTACGTTACCTGGAAGAGGTAATCTTCAGTGTTCTGATAAGGGCTCCGTCCGGCGAGCATCTCGTAGTTACTAAAATCCCAGTGTCAGTCTGATCAGGGTTATTAGCAGCCTGCGAAATGTCATAGCAGCTGAATCCTTCCAACATCTCGGGGGTACCCCATCGTAGTAACCCCAGTGTCAGTAGCCTAGCTCTTCGTTACCTGGAAGAGATAATCTTCAGTGATCTAATCAGGGACATCAGCAGCTTGAGCGATGTCGAAGCAGCTGAAACCTGCCAACATCTCGTAGGTACTAAAATCCCAGTGTCAGTCTTATCATGGTCGTTAGCAGCCTTTGCCATAGCGGCTGAATCCTTCCAACATTTCGGGGGTACCCCTCGTAGTAATCCCAGTGTCAGTAGCCTAGCTCTTCGTTACCTGGAAGAGATAATCCTCAGTGACCTGATCAGGGACATCAGCAGCTTGAGCGATGTCAAAGCAGCTGAAACCTGCCAACATTTCATAGTTACTAAAATCCCAGTGTCAGTCTAACCAGGGTTATTAGCAGCCTTTGTCGTAGCAACTGAATCCTTCCAACATCCTTCCTTCCTTCCAATGTCATAGCAGCTGAATCCTTCCAACATCTCGTAGTCACTGTAATCCCAGCTCTACGTTACCTGGAAGAGATAGTCCTCAGTGTTCTGATCCGGGTTGTCGGCAGCCTGAGCGATGTCGAAGGGGCTGAAACCTACCAACATCTCGTAGTTACTAACCAGTGTCAGTCTGATCAGGGTTATTAGCAGCCTGCGAAATGTCATAGCAGCTGAATCCTTCCAACATCTCGGGGGTAACCCTCGTAGTAACCCCAGTGTCAGTAGCCTAGCTGTTCGTTACCTGGAAGAGATAATCCTCAGTATTCTGATCAGGGTTGTCAGCAGCCTGCGCGATGTCGAAGCAGCTGAAAACTGCCAACATCTCGTAGTTACTAAAATCCCATTGTCAGTCTGATCAGGGTCGTTAGCAGCCTTTGTCGTAGCAGCTGAATCCTTCCAACATCTCGTAGTTACTATAATCCCAGTGTCAGTCTCATCAGGGTTGTTAGCAGCCTTTGTCGTAGCAGCTGAATCCTTCCAACATCTCGTAGTTACTAAAATCCCAGTGTCAGTCTGATCAGGGTCGTTAGCAGCCTTTGTCGCAGCAGCTGAATCCTTCCAACATCTCGTAGTTACTATAATCCCAGCTCTACGGTACCTGGAAGTGATAATCCTCAGTGACCTGATCAGGGACATCAGCAGCTTGAGCGATGTCGAAGCAGCTGAAACCTGCCAACATCTCGTAGTTACTAAAATCCCAGGGTCGTTAGCAGCCTTTGTCGTAGCAGCTGAATCCTTCCAACATCTTGTAGTCACTATAATCCCAGTTGTACGTTACCTGGAAGAGATAATCCTCAGTGTTCTGATCCGGGTTGTCAGCAGCCTGAGCGATGTCGAAGCAGCTGAAAACTGACAATATCTCGTAGTTACTAAAATCCCAGTGTCAGTCTGATCAGGGTCGTTAGCAGCCTTTGTCGTAGCAGCTGAATCCTTCTAACATCTCGTAGCTACTATAATCCCAGGTCTACGTTACCTGGAAGAGATAATCCTCAGTGTTCTGATCCGGGTTATCAGCAGCCTGCGCGATGTCGAAGGGGCTCCGTCCGGCCAGCATCTCGTAGGTGAGCACGCCGAGCGCCCACCAGTCCACGCTGAAGCCGTACTCCTCGCCGCGCAGGATCTCGGGCGCGATGTAGTTGGGGGTGCCGCAGAACGTTGATGTCGTGTCGCCGGGACGGACTCCCTCCTGGAAGGTTATAAACTGATTGAGTTTTTGGTGACATAAGGTTAAACCTCCGCATCATCGTCAGCATATGATAGTCCACTGTTGGACGTAGGCTTCTCCTATTAACTATGTGTACAGACGCATTAGGAGGTAAATGCCCATAATCGCCACGCTGGGCAAGCGGATTGGCGATTGCAGTAATGTGTCCACTATGATGACGCTGCTGCCCATCATCAATCTTTTATCAAATGATAGTCAATGACACTTCGATCCCTTAGTCAACTCTTACGACACCCGCAGGAGGAGTTGGGGTGGTGACAAATGTATTCTTAATGCCGTCACCATACGGCAAACCTCCGCATACGAGATGATAAATGTTAATATGACGTTTCCGTACATTTGGGGTCTGGTGTACCTCACCTCGTATACTGAAGATTAGATTGACTTTTGATCGGCTTTTATAAACCTGAATTGGTTTGGTTACAGCCTGGCCACTACTTTTGGAGGTAGTACACTCTTCAACTAGTGAAGATTAAAATGAAAAGTTCTTTCTAAGTTTACATAACATATATACCACTATACCGGAATCACACCTAGATCCTATGTCAAGGGGGAGGGAAGGGCCCCATTGCTCCCCCCCTGGATCTGCGCCTGATCTTACTTCCTATTTCAAGGGGGAGAAGGGAAGGGCCCCATTGACCCCCCCTGGATCTGCACCTAATCACAGAGCAACAAGGTGTACCTTGCACATCCCGTAATCAGTGAGCTTGATGTGTCCCTCGTGATCCAACAGCACGTTGTCAAGCTTGAGATCGCGGTAGATGACGCCGCGTTCGTGCAAGAAGTGCAGCGCGAGCGATATCTCCGCTGCGTAGAACCGCGCGTGCTCTTCTGGCAAGCGTCGCTGCCGTTGCATGTGGAACCTGAAACGAGAATCAAATCGTCAAACACCACGGACAACCAAAACTCACTAAGTAACAAATACCTACTTGAAATAAAGCTCCTATCTCAGTTCCGATCCAGTATTGACATACGACGTTGCTAAGAGTAAGGACAGTTTTTATAGTGAGTTTTTGTTGTCAGCCGACGAGATGTAATGTGAGATCTGAGGCAACGGCTAAAAGCGCATAACTTTAGGTGCATAGAGAAAACGATATGACCGAAAAGTCACAAGTCGGAATATGTAATCAATTGCGACTGTCAAACTGAGCAGAGTTCAAATTGACAACGATTGTTTATATAAGTAATTTTAGAAATAAAATATGTGATACCATATGGGTTAGGAACTGGTCTCGGTGGAAAAAGGTCGTGGTGATGGATAAGGGAGAGGAGTTTAGACGCCCAGGCGAGCTCATACCTCGTGCAAAGGATGTCCATCCCCATTCAGGGTGGAAAATACAGTTTTGGGTAATTTTAGTTTGAGAAATAAATGAAATTAACGTTACACCCACATCATCGGCCTACCTTAATCCACTGCTGGACGTAGGCTTCTCCGAGGGCAAGCGATTAAGCGATCGAAGTATTGTGTCCACTATGATTACGCTGCTGCCCATCATCAATCTATCAACGAATGGTCAGTGACACTTCAATCCCTTAGTTGACTCTTACGACACCATAGGGAAGAGTGTGGTCACAAAGCACAGTAGATTATTTTCGCTTTTTTGCGGACACGCTGTATAGTAAACGCCCTTAGGTGCTAAAACGGTAGGCCTTATTAAAATACAAAAATGAGCGTCAGTACCACATTTTTTATGCGGCTGGTTTTGGAGATATAAATTAATATTGCACGAGGTCAATGACCTCATGAAAACTTTAGTTATTTTTAATTATTAAACTAAAGGAATTGAATCCGCACTTTTTTGTGGAACCAGTTACGTATTAAAAAACATACATAAATTAAATGCAAACATAGCTATATCTACTCAAAACTTAGAGTAATTAAAGATTTCGTAAATATTACAAATCTTTTTTTTTTCTCGGTCGTTCCTTGAGTGTAGCGTTAGGTTTTACGGTAGAGTAGTGCAGAATATGGCTCTTAATAACACTTTAAAAAATCACGTATTAATATTACAGAACCTTGGAGATAAGTCATTTCTAAGGTTTTCATAATTTCCTATGGTAATAGGGTTGTCTATTATGTAAAACGGCACATGTTAAGGGTAATTCACAAAAAGTGAAAAATAATTCGACAACTCAATCAAAATGTGCGTATCTCGTTTAAACAATTAATTTTAACAAGATGAAAATTGGTGAAGTGTGAGTGACGAATAAGAATGTGCAAAAATCGTTTGTAGCTACTTTAAGGAAGAACTATGAAGATGCATATTATAATAATTTTTCATTTATTTCATCATCATCATCAGTATCAGCCAAAAGTCGTCCACTGCTGATTTATATATCTTCATCTTCGTTGTCACTCTGTAAATAAATTTCTTCTGAGCTCATAGCAATGTCTTCCGAGGCAGTTTCGTGCAAGTAGTCATGAATAATTACATTGTCACTTGTTGGGCTTAGTAACGACAACGCATTTCCGGGTAGGGCTAACAGTTTTTTCGTCTTTTGTTGAGTTGTTGACACATGCGAAAGAAGGGGGTCAGAAGACTCTAAGGCGCGGTGGAATAGATCGAGTATTGTTGTTTTCCGATCTAATTTTCTCGTGTGGTGTTCACGGTCGTGTCGCCAAAATTTATTCCGTGATTCACCAGCCTGTTCCGACACCCCCGCTTCTCCAGTCATCATAATGGGTATAGGGTTTTAGCAAAAACTTAACGAGGGCGGACCCCTTCAGTTCAATCAGTATAAACTGTTAAAATTCCACTGATTTCAGAAAGAAATGTATGTATGTATGTATATATAACTTTATGGCACATAAACAAGTTTACAGAGAGTAAAAAAAAAAAAAACAAAACAACAGTAAATTTAAGAATATGTACAAAGGCGAACACAGGTCTTATCCCTCACAGGGATCTCTTCCAGCTAACCCTTGATAATATATAAAAGGATATACAGAACAAAAATAAAGTCAGAGGTAAACTAATACTGTGTACTTAATTAATTTAAATGAGCCAAAAGTAAAAATTTACAACATACCAAATCAAAATTACTAAACAAATACGCATTTGTATAACACTAATAATATAAATAATGTATCATAGTGAAAAACTACAAGACAACTTATAGTTATATTTTAAAACCCGATTAAGACCCGTTTGTCTTGTCTTTAAAATATGAGTGAGAATCGTGAAAGTTTATATCAATAAACTTATAGTTAATTTCCCATCAAACACGATAACACCCAAAAACAACGAAATATAAAATAAACCAGCAATAAAAACTTGTTACTTATGAAAATGAAATTGTTCACGAAACGTCTATTAATATCGAAACGATATTAATACCTATTGTGGAGGCACAATAATTTTATTTTGAATAGGAAGTGACAACCCTGGTCCGAAAATTAAAAAATCGTAACTCGAAGGTTCCGCGTTATATGTGTTTCGTTTTTTTTGTGATGATACCTCATGTTATGCTTAATAGGATGCCAAAAAAATAAAAAGCTAATTTTAATAAACTTTGAAGAAAAAAAATGTTTGTCATATAACAGAAATTATTAAATAACCCGCAAAATAATGTTCTTTTTTTGCTGATTTTTAGATTAATTCATAGTAAATGATGTATGCAAAGAACTGTGTTGCAATGAACTTTAAATATTATGTACAAACGGAGTTAGGTCATTTCTATGGTTTTGGAGGGTCGAATTTTGGAGTTTGACTAAATAATTAATATCTCCAAAAATAAATTGAATAAAAAAATATCGTTAAGAAGGGTGCTTTTTTTCAACAATTCTAATCGATTTGGAAGATACACACAGCATGTCCGCAAAATAGCCAAAATAATCCATCGCGCAAAGGTATTCTTACTGTCGTCAGTGATGAAATGAATTTACATGAAAAATACCCGTGTCAAAAAAGTAGGGCGACAACTTTGAATAAAATTACTCAGTCACATAATACTCACATCAGATCGCCTCCTCGCACGAACTCGATGACGAAGAACAATCTACTCGGAGTCTGGAAGCAGGAGTGCAGGCCGACAAGGAATGGGTGGTTGGAAGCTGTCTCGAACACGTGCTTCTCAGTCTGCACCCAGTCTATGTCCTCGTCGTCGGTCACGAGCGCTTTCTTGATCACCTTCATGGCGTATACGCGTTTCGTCCGCTTCAGTTCTACCATCAGCACCTGGGGGGTGTATATTTTGGATTTATAATGGGTGTACTGAGCACATTTTAATAGTAGTAACCAGTAAATATGGCAAGTCACCCGCACATAGTCCCTAGAATGAGACGAGCAACTTAGTCGTTCTGTTTTGTTGTACTTAATACTAAACAGCGTGACTGTAGGTACCTGAACTTGCGAATGACACTTGCGATAATGACACTTTATGGAAACTGGTGTAACACGAGCTTGGGATATTTAAGTGGTACGAACGTTTTGCTCAGAACAATATATTCAATCAATTCTTATATTCAACATAATTCGTCAAGCCAGAGCTTACTTTACTTATTATAAAGTATATGCTTATGATAGCATTTAACAGCTAGCTTGCCTTGCCTTTCATCACTTTTATTATATGTATGGGGCCCCACTTATAAGCCTAATATCTTGTTAAATTCCGAACTACTTTAGCTGATACAAGACTAATTATTAGTGTGTTGGCATGGCGACTCATACGACTTGCCAATTCGTAGACAAATATTAGTCTAATATCGTTCGAGAAACAGTGCCCGGCACCCAGGTGTGAAATCGAATGGATAAGTGGAGGCACCCTTAGCTGCATTAGGAGAATCGTCCAATGACCCTGATCAGCTCGAAGTTGTCGAGCGAGTACTTGCACTGCGAGCCCGGCTCCAGAGTGTATAGCCAAGTTGCCAATCGCTGACCATCAATCGTGTACGAAAGAAAATCGTCTTGTCGCACTAATAAGAAAGAGTGATGGAGAGAAAACTACGCAAGCATTAGCGATTGGCAACTTTACTCGGATCCTCGCGTGTCCGGCAGCGT
Organism: Thaumatotibia leucotreta; assembly: GCA_025490895.1. Classification (NCBI taxonomy): domain Eukaryota; kingdom Metazoa; phylum Arthropoda; class Insecta; order Lepidoptera; family Tortricidae; genus Thaumatotibia; species Thaumatotibia leucotreta. The sequence goes on along the minus strand of JALPQI010004428.1, from coordinate 9,948 downwards.
GCCCGGCACTCACCTTAGCGTAGGAGCCTCGTCCGATGACCCTGATCAGCTCGAAGTCGTCGAGCGAGTACTGGCACCGCGAGCCCTGCTCCAGAGTGTATAGCCAAGTTGCCAATCGCTGACCATCAATCGTGAACGACAGAAAATCGTCTTGTCGCACTAATAAGGAAGAGTGATGGAGAGAGAAAACTACATAAGCATTGGCAACTTGACTACTCGGATCCTACCGTGTCCGGCAGCGTGCCCGGCACTCACCTTAGCGTAGGAGCCTCGTCCGATGACCCTGATCAGCTCGAAGTCGTCGAGCGAGTACTGGCACCGCGAGCCCTGCTCCAGAGTGTATAGCCAAGTTGCCAATCGCTGACCATTAATCGTGAACGACAGAAAATCGTCTTGTCGCACTAGTAAGAAAGAGTGATGGAGAGAAACTACGCTAGCAGAGCATTAGCGATTGGCAACTTGAGTACTCGTATCCTCCCGTGTCCGGCAGCGTGCTTCGCACTCACCTTAGCGTAGGAGCCTCGTCCGATGACCCTGATCAGCTCGAAGTCGTCGAGCGAGTACTGGCGCTGCGAGCCCGGCTCCAGATCCTCTCGCACCGGCGCGGGCGCCGGCGGCGTGTCCGGCAGCGGCTGCTCGGGGTCCGGCCGGGACCTGCGTGAGGAACATCACTTTAGAAACAATAGATAGTAGATTGTACAGCAAGGGCATAAAGCGACCTAAATTTAACGGAGGCAATTTTTTGGTCTGAGCGAAGCGAAGACCTAAATAGTAGACGAGGATAAAAATGGACATTTATGCTCGTGTTGTACACTCTGCTTTTCACTTCGTTTGCGAAGAAAGTAAAACACATATTCACTGCAATTTACACAACGGAGTTGTCATAAAGCGAAAGAAGAAAAATTAAAACGATACCCGCAAACTCATTTTTTAATTTTTTGTTTCATCCTGTGATCAGAGTTTCAGTTGCTCGGTTTTCTGTCAAGTCAAGCATTTCGGAGCATTTTTGAACGATAATCGATATCTATTTAATGTGATTTACTAAATTTAATGACAGAAAATACATATTTCTAATATTGTACTTAATATAAATAAAATAATATAACAAGTTTTGTCAGCTATACTATTTTATTGCTCAATAAAATTGTGCAATGTTATAACTGTTTGGCTGTTGGGACCTTAGCCTTAGAAAAAAAAATACTTTTATGCTCTAGACCATAAAATGCGATTTTATGTCGTCTACGCATGACATAAAGGTGCACTTTTTGAGCATGAGAAGTGAAAAATTGATTTAACACATTGAGCGCGGGGAACTCCCGATGCATGGGAGCTTTCTGTGGGAAGTCCATTTTTGCTACAAAGCGGAAAAATCACGGGATCAGCTACGAGCGTAGCGCGTAGCACTCGTCCGCAATGAAAGTTAATCGCTCTCATCAGATGCAGGTGTGAGAAAAAATTGCAGTTCAGTTCAGAAATGAGGGAATCATTTTTTTTCTTGGGATAACTTACACAAATCGACCTAGTCCCACGGTAAGCTCAATTAAGGCTTGTGAAATGCGTACCAAGCTACGATATATATAATAGATAGATACATATAAAAATACTTGAATACATAGGCAGCCATAAGGCCCATAACCAAAGAAACAAATATTTGTGATAAATAAATACACAGACATTGCCCTCACCGGGATTCGAACCCGGATCACCAACTGGGCTACGGAGGCTGACGATCATGAAATAAAGAGCACTTTAACAAATCAGTCAATTTAAAATCTCTGTATGGAATTTTGAAGTCAGTTACAGAAGAAATAGAAGCGATTAACAAATAGGTACGACTTTGGAGACGGGTAAAAGTTACTTGTGGGGGGCCTACCCACGCTACGCCTTCCGGTACGTGGCCACCACTCAAGAACCTTCCCGCCCCAACGGCCATCGGTTCTACGCGCAATGTGCCCCGCCCACTGCCACTTCAGTTTAGCGATTCGGAGAGCTATTTAGGTTACTTTGATTCTGCTGCGGATGGTCTCATTTTTAATCCGATCACGCAGAGAGACCGATGACCTGGTGAAGCTCGCAAGAGTCCGCTGGATGCGGGTGGCGCAGGACCGGTCATTGTGGCAATCTTTGGGGGAGGCCTATGTTCAGCAGTGGACGTCTTTCGGCTGATAGGGTGATGATGATGATGAAAAGTTACTTAAATGGCAATTATCTAGTCAACTTATTATGTATATTATTTTTTAAATAAAATCTCCTCCCTTTAAACCCCTAAACACACACACATAATATTATATATACATATATTTTTGTTTTTTAGCTTTAGCACTAAGTAAGAATTAGTTTAAGTAAATACCTATCACTCTCTATACAACTAGTTTAGAGAAAGTTATCATGTAACATTGACGAAACTGGGTCCGGAAACACAGGGTTTCCTAGCGCAGGACGCAGGGTCTCAATTATTTTAGTGGTTAACTTGGTAAATAAACTATTTTCATTTTCAACTTACCTGACAGACGAGGCGCGTCCCAGCGTGCTCTCCCCATTAGCATCATCCTTGATCTCGACCGGGTCCACATGCTCGCTGGAGCACGGCTTCTGCACGAGCTTGTGGCACTTCTTGTGCACCAGCAACTTGCACTGGATGCACTTGAAGCCCTGCCGGCCAAGGCCCCAGATGCGGTCCTGGCAGAAGGCACAGAAGGCGCGCTGGAAGAATAATTGTCAAGTTACAGCATAATTCAATCCTAGTTTAATATTTGGAAGTTAGAGATATCTCTACATAGGTTAGGGCTACTACATATGTTAAAAATGCACAACGATCAATGCTTGATATCGTAGATTATTATGAAGCAAGATAATTAAAATTTTATACCTAGAGGATTCTTACGAAACATGTCGCCCGTGACTAAAATACGTGTATAGGTCCAGTGCTATATCATACAAAGTTTTACAGCATTATGCTTTCTTTGCCGCCCTAGTAAGGTGCACTTACAGTACCCGGCGATAAAGTTTGCACATAAGTCTCTAGAAACAGACTCGGCTTTATAGAGCGCTGTCCCTCTCTAACATATGTGACGTTTATGCAATATTATTTGTCTCTTTCCAAAGACCGACGTGCAAGCCGTTAAAATCTGTGTTGAATATTAAAAAAGTCATATTTGTCATAATTGTACATTTTCGTGTCTACTTTTCGCAGTATATTACGATAGCATTTAATACATTTTGAATAATATATTTAATCGATATCGCGACACTTTTATTAGGATCTCCATTATCAACAGAAATCTATCGTTAATTCGTTACAAATTAAGTATACTATCAGCAGAAAAACACTACGCTACAAAAAGTCCAACCCGTTGATTCAAAGCACAACTTTTTCACAACTTTTCCACAGACAAGTGTAAATCGAGTCTGCCATCAGCGGCAGTCGCGTCGCAACAAAGTGGCAAAGCTGGCGGGCAGGGCTACCATCTCAAAATTCTTAAAACCAGGACTAAGACTGAAAAAAACCGGACATTTGGCGTAAGTCCCATTTTTTCCATTTTTTCCATTTTTTCCCATTTTTTTTTTCCACATTGATGTGTTTGTACAAATATAAAATATTTTGCATTCACAAAGATTGTATAAGCGAAGCTTCTATCTATTGCAATAGAAATTTAAACATGCATATTAATATACCCCCTTATTCATAAACGTCTGCTAACTTAACAAGCCGCTAAGTATTGTTTGTCCCTTTGCTCTTATGGACACATTGTTAAGACCGAAAGGAATAAACAATTATTAGCGGCTTGTTAAGTTAGCAGACGTTTATGAATAAGAGGGTAAAATTGGACGAGGTATTTCCTCATATCGCCGCTATACTTACTCAACCTGCAACACTTACTCGATGGAAAAAACACCTATATTCAGAGTGAAATAAAGGTGACTTTTGATGAATTGATTGCTGTAGATGCGAGGTCGAGTATTATCAAACTGGAATCAGAAGGGGATTCGAAAGTACTGTTGACACAACATTTACCAAGAAAAGTTGTGTATGGATGAAATGAGTGATTAATTAATCTATTGTTTGTAAGTCTCTGCACTTAAGGCCCGGCCACGACATTGGTCTAAGGCGACCAGCGGCGAGCGAATCCATGAGTTGAAGCGGGATGCCGATATGGGTACGAGAGGGAGCACTTATGGTTTTCCGCTAAGCCGGTCGCCTTAGACCAATGTCGTGGCCGCGGCGTTACAGAATTAATATAACTATGAACATAGCCTAGATTGACTTATACACTGTTGTGTCAACAATACTTTCGAATCACATTATAATCGCGGTTTGATAATAAGCATAGCAAAGATATGCAGAGTGTGACTTTCCCGGACAGTTTCCGAAACCCTGCCCGGACGGCTTCCAAACTAGGACATGTCCGGAGAAATGGGAAGTATAGCAGCCCTACTGGCGGGTCAGAAAATTAACTGGACAACTTACTCTATTAAATCTCTTCGCCTGGAAGATGTGCCCGTTGACGCGGTACAACTTCCGCCACCGACGGGCGCCGCGCCTGTATATGCTGCCTGGAAATGAAAGGATGGTAATGAGAAATAATAATTAGGGCAATCGCAGCGTAGCGATTGTGGACATTAGCTTCTTATGCGTCCATAGACAGATAGAAGACTATTCATGTTCACAACATACAGCGTTCACAATCAGTAGGTAAAAAACTATACGCATAAGTAATAGAAGAGGCCTATGTCGAGTAGTGGACTGTAATAGGTTGACAATGTGATGTGATGGTAGGTAATATTGGTAATTGGCTACTTGTAAATGATCAAGACGATCTTGTTTATTATGTAGATCAAATGTTTATATTAGACAGACGGCATGAAAATAATCAATATCATTATTTCAGCCAAAACACGTCCACTGCTGGAGAAAAACCTTCCCCGAATCACCTTGTTTGTACTAGGAAGTATCACGAGTATTTACTGCTACTATTTGATGAAGTAACTTCAACCAAAAAGCATTCAATTCACCCGATTCACAAACACTTAACGAATTCGTTCAAAGCCCGACGCTTTGCTATTACAAACTAGCGTACAGGCGCGAACAAAAGTTCCCCAGAGCCAGTCACAATTAACAACGATCCGATTGCCACTTTCTACCAAATTAGGCCACCACACCTCCGATACCCTGTCATCAATCTTACACTTCACACTGTGCGATGACGATGCACGGCAATTGTCACTTGTCGCTACAGAATGCTAATGATAATGACCCGACACCCGACTGTCACTTGTTTCTATAGAACCGGTAATGAGGCGAATAAAAAAATGTTAAATAAAATAAAGCACCTGCCAGATGCTTGGCGATGTCGCCGGTACAAGACATCGGAGTGGCGTGTTCGACGAACGTTATCGATGCTATCTTATCGGTTTAAAGCGAATTTAGTGAAGCAAGCGATTTGTTTACAAGGAAAGAACTTTACTTCGGAAGTAAGTAAACAGGTATCGTAGATATCGAGCGGCGATAGTACTTTTAATATTGTTACCATGTCTTAATTCAAAAAGTACAAATTAAAATAATTATATAGGCACCAGATATGTTTTTTTAATGAAAATATATTTTTCAGTAAAATGTTGCCTTCTAATTCACGTAGTAACTATTCTATAGGACTCTTCTAGTTATTAACTGAAAAATATGCTACTAACTAAACGGACTGAAATTTAAAGCAAACTACCAATATAACAATATTCGTGAAAAAAAATATATTCGTGAACTAGCTGCACTTAGTACATTATACATTATTTATGTACGTATTCGGGCGCCGCCGGAATCCTGAGCATCCGTGCCAAAAAACTAAATACAAAGGGCTTTTTCAATTCCAAACTTTTGAACGAGAAAGATAAGGGTAATGAAAATTTAAAAAGTCGAAACATGTTTTAACTCGCTTACGGTTTTATCATTACCATGTCAGTATTCACATGGTAATGACGTCGCTTTAAGCGCTCAATTGCCGTTACGCTCGGTTACCGCCATTCTGCGATAAGTTTATGGAGTAAAATTTTAATAATGTGGTTTATACTTTTAAAAACTTATTTACGCTAAAGTAATGATGTTTTAACGGTTATAAAACCAACGTTTATAAGATAAGTTTACAGCGGTCCATGTTTAAAGTTCATAGGTTGCATTAAAAGGTTAAACACATGTGGTAAAATTGTGACCTTTCGTGACCACGAATTACCTCTGAAATATTTTATTCCTCTGAGATCTATCTCAGAGGAATAAAATATTTCAGAGGTAATTCGTAAAATGCCATTCGCGCTCTAGCGCGAATGGCATTTTTATTTTGGGATAGTAATGAAATTGTCAGCAATTTCTCGGGTGACAAACTAACTCAAGACACATTGGAGGCTTTTATTGGTTTGAAGACAATTTTCCCGCTAATAAAATCTGGAGCGCGTAATAAACTTTTAGCTTCAGCACAAAGAGTTTCATTTTCGCTTGCTTCTAATTTATAAGACTTATTTGTACAATAAAGTGAAGGTAAATGTAGTTGAAAGCTTCTTAATTTACCAGAAACCCTCATAATTCCTAGTCCAAAAGCTAAATGTGTTTCCAAAATGTTATCGTACAGGCTTTTAGGATTTTCGCGTTTCGCGGTAGGGTCATCGTGTATGAACTACTTAAAACGCACAGACGTCATAAGAGTTACATTATTCTAGAGTATTTAGGGTTTTCGAGAAATCCGAGTCTTTAAGGCACGAAATAAACTTTCTCTCGCAATTGACCTGTTTCAATCCCAGGATTAATATACCCAACAGATAAAATGATTACTATCGCTGGATGCGATGCGAGACCGGTAATTGTGGCAATCTTTGGGGGAGGCCTATGCTCAGCAGAGGAAGTCTTTCGGCTGATCCTTTTCCCAGGCATATAAAAGAAAAGGTAAGCTAACATTTATCAGACAAACATATTTTATTATACCAGGGTATATATAGTGAATCAGGCCCTAAATTGTATGGATGGATACTTACGGTCCTCTCCCGCGCATGACATGCCCGGCGCCGGCGGCACATTCGGGAACACTGCAACAAACAAAAGGATTCGATAAGCGTCTGACAACTTTAGCATAATTATTACAAATCGATGGCTGTGTGATTAACCTCGTATAAAGGCTTACGAGATTGTGTCAGAAAAATATATTTCTGTACAAAATACATACATTTTATATACAAGGTTCAAGGTTGAGTCATACACCCTGGACATACGAGGTTGCGTCACAAAACCATCCAAATGCATAATTATTCGATATAGTTTAACGAAGAGGATTCGACCTTTTAACACGATGAAGGACACTAAGTGATGTCACTTGTTATTTGTCGGTTGTAGACAATTTTTTTTGAGATAGGTATTAGTACTTCCCGCGTAAAAATATAATATGCCGTAAAAAAATATAGTACTTTTTGACAAGTATTGATAATGGATGAAATATGAGGATAGGAAATGTTGCTATTTGATTTAAAGAATTGGGAACTTTTGTATTTCGTAAAAACCCCTAAAATATGGCATTTTGCGTACTATTTTCAACAGTAACGTATGCGGAATGAAATCTGCACAAAGTTTAATATTATATTAAATAAATGATATCATTATTATTTTCTTGAACATGTACGTTTTTTAATATCGATTTTAACAAGTATTCATCCAAGATAAAAACTACTTGAATCCAAAGTGTATAACTTTAGTTTTATGATACTTTATCCATTGATGTCGAAAAAACAAATGTTAGCATTTTTCTTGCCTCTAATTTTATCTTCTGTAGGAAAACATTTTAAATAAAAATCCTTTGCTCATTATATTTCATATTCTTGTTAATTGGTCTATTGATACTTATTTATTATGCTAAAAATATTTAATTGAAATTAGCTATAAGTCGTTCACCGTGACATCCGTTACTGAAAAAGCAGTGTTTTTTACACTTTTTGATCAAATGGCGAAGTCATATTTTCAAAGTTGTTTATTTTTATTTTCCGTGTTGATAGGCTTGCTCTTTGTTTATGTTTCGTAATGCCCATGGTTTGAGGATGTTTTTCATCAATTTTGTTGTCATATTTAGAAGTATTTCTGAGCTCCCTGTTCGATTTTGTGATTCGGGTTAACGTAATTTCCTTTATTCGAGCTCTTTCTGAAAAGTGGCTGTAGCCAAATTGTTACATTACACTAGGGTTTCTAATATCATTTATTGGAAACGAAAAGAATGCGAGATTTTTATAAAACAGTGTTTCAAATCTTGCCTTCTTCTAAAAAATCAGAATCATCGTCGATTTTGGCCTTAGCAAATGTGTCTTGTGGAAAATACATGCAGTTGTGCGACATTGTTCTACTCAATTGGCCATAATTTCTAAAGAAAGATGCCAAACCCGACAAAACTATCCAATTTAATTAACAATTGTATACAAATTAATTTAGCAATGAGACACAAGTTAAATTTAATTTTTTTATTTTGTTTTTACTTGTTCAAAATTTGTGCAAATTTCACTCCGCATACGTTATATAGCACAGAGAGTGGAAATATTGTACAATACTATATAATATAGTACGGTTGGCAACCCTTGTTATAGGCCAAAGGAAACCAAAATTACGCGACGGCTACAGACGTCGTGTATGTCAATGTGTTGACGATGAAGTTTTCTTATAGAAAATTAAATTGTATTGACATAATTTTGTGGTTTTAATCCTTTTTTTAAACTACGCCCTTTTATTGATACTAAAAATGACAAAGTACAGCGATCTGGTACGTGCGGGTTTCATTGGCCATAGAAAGAAACGACTCTAATATTACGGAACCTTTGCGGGTATACAATTCAGGATACATTTTAATTACTTTGTTTTAGCAGAAGGCTACATGACAGCCTGTTAGGTACTGGTCTCACCGCGAGCTACTAAGCTATTATGAACTATCGGCTATAAACATGAACAAAAGATACGCACTCCCGTGTAAATAAAAGAGACACGGCGACACTCGCCCAGCTATCAGCTATCACCGCCGGGCGAGTGTCGCCATGCCTCTCTTTTTTACATGGGAGTGCGTATCTTTTGTTTGTGTTTATAGCCCCATAGTTCATGGCTTAGTAGCTCTCGGTGAGACCACGTGAGCGAACGTTACCGAAACTTGCAAAGTCATGGTACGGCTACTGATCTTACTTACCAGACTAATTGTTTTGTGGCTTGTAATGGAATTCTCCACAAATAGAAGTAAACAACTCTCCTGTGTAGCAATGATTAGTTTAAACCAACAAAAGCACACAAACGTCCAGCAATCCCGTTTATTTCCGACCGAAATTGCATTCTGTCCGGAAAGAAGAGATTCCCGGCCTCGGATTTAAAAATAGAAGCCGACGGTTGTCCGTTGTGTTTAGTGTTTACATTTTAAAGAGAAGTGTTGACCCGGGTATTTGTCTTGGTGATTTAATACTCTGGAGTAGAGGACTTTTCCGAATACTATATTCGGCAAAACATTTTAACGGCTTCTATCGAACCAAAATAGTCGGTATAGTCAAATCGCTAAAAACGTTCATGTGTAAGGTGTCATCTTCATCAATTTACAAAGGTTTTTTTCAAAGAAAGTACTTGAAAATCACTTTTCATTAAATAGACTGTGTATTTTCCTTCACATTTTCGGTTATTTTTATAAAAAAATTGTATAATTCTGTAATAATTTTACTGATGACTCTGCGCATCCGCAGACCACGAACCCTGTAAAGTGTTAGAAACATCGGAATGAAGTTAAAGTTAGTTAATATACGCGAGTTTATCCGTTTTCATAGTTTTATGTTCATTTTTTTAATGTTTACACTCCTGCTTCACGACAATTTTTCCTGATAATGAATCATACAATCAATTCAGTAACTTATTCGGTAATAAAAGGAATCAAACATTCGGCTAATTCTAATTACCTACATTTAAAA